>CAIGRQ010067686.1:0-13452 GCA_903798375.1 Fraxinus sp. D2006-0159 | reverse complement strand
AATAGGGTGAGGGCAATCCTCTCCTAATAAGCCGATTGTATTAGGTGGAGTTAGGTCCAATATTCCTAACAAGAGGTAATTTCTTTCATCAACTCATTATTTAGTTTCTAAAAAAAAAAAAAAACCTGTAAAAGTTCTAGGCTATAGTAAAATGGCTCAAAAAGTTGAGACCAATAATAAAAAAGCCTAGAAAATTGGCAGGGCAAATGAGTGCGCACCTAGCCACCTTGAGCCATAAGCTTTTGCAAATGACATTCAATGCGCAAGCTTCAAGGCGTTCAATGAAAACCTCACTTGAGGCCTGTCTCGAGGCATAAGCCTCACACAACATTTTAAAACTATGTTTATAGGGTGATATAACTTGGGTGTTTATTTACAATTCCTGGTGATGCCCACATTTTTTACTGAAAATTAAAGCTTAAGCCTTTGTATAGCAGTCAAAACATTTTATCTGTTACTTCTAACATTGTCTCATAATTGCTTTTCTATATGTACATCAGAGGAATTCATGACGCCATTCTTTGTTGTGTTAGTTTCTTGTTTGTCTTTGTATTTATCTGCAAGCTTTGAGTACATGGTTTTAATTGATGTTGATTTGACTTGTTGATTTGAAGAACTCTTTAACCAAATTTGAAGCTACTCGTGCATTAGTGAAGCTTTATAGTTTTTGTCTAATGTGAGCAGATAAGTATCCAGTGTCTGCAGTTTTTCTTTCAGATGAAGTGTCAGAAAGAAATGATATTCCCTTTTCCTTTTCATGTGATGGCAATCTGTGTATGGAAAATACATAGCATTATAATGTTCTTCTCTGCTTGTTTGCCTATTTCTGACTTGGTTCTTATAAATTATTTCTCATTTCAGATGTTCTGTTTCTTCCAATATCTGGGCTTATGGGGACAAATATGAAAACAAGATTGGACAAAAGTGTTTGTTCGTGGTGGAATGGTCCTTGTCTTTTTGAAGCTCTTGATGCCATTGAAGTTCCTATGCGGGATCCAAAAGGTCCATTTAGGTAAGAATAACTGTATCCTGGCTTTGACTAATTAAGTGTACCCCAGTGCTCGTAAACTCAATGAATTGCCCAAAACCTGCCACTTTTCCTGAATATTGGTGTAATCTAGCTCTCATTCTTCAGCTAAAATGATGAGACCCAACATCACGACTAGCTAAAAAAAGTAGCACTTCTTCAATTTAACATGGTTTCTCACTTTTTCTGAGAGTGTATAAGATTTGTCAGATATGATGCAATACCTTGTCTCCTAAGCCAAATATGGTGTTTTCCACCCATCTTGACTCCTAAGCCAAATATGGTGATAGACACTTTGTATTACCGTTGAGCCATTGTCCACCTTCATTTGGTCCTCCAACAACTTTGATTGTTGTACGCTTAATAATGTTGCTTTTCTATTTTTCAAATGTGGTTTTAAGTACGTTTTCTGCCAAAGAAACTGCCAATTCTCACCAGCTATCAAGGGACACCTACCTCTGCGTTGACCCACTGTTTCCTATGCTTTTAATGCATATGGATGTGCATATGCAAGACCAAAAAGAGCAATAGGTACATAGATGGTTAGGAATTCATTATATCATTCTTTTATATGCTTTGAATTCTTGAACAGTGTTAAATTTTCTTTGTGAATTAAAAAAAGAAGTATAGAATTCTCTGACCCTTTTTATTTATTTGGAATCGTGCTTACTGTAAAATGGAAAAAGAAACCACCAATTGCACGGTTACTACTTCTGCCTGCACTGTTAAATTTGTCTGATAGAACTTGCATTTTTTTAGCTCCCGGAAAATGAAACTTATATTTCTCCTGTTTGTTCAGAAGAAACCAGTAAATTATTGGCTATATCTCTTGATTTTCTTTGAAACATAAGAGCTTCTATTCTTCTGTCTACATAACTATTTTCTTGTTTTGGTAGACTGCCTATTATCGATAAATTCAAAGACATGGGAACTGTTGTTATGGGCAAAGTTGAATCTGGTAGTATTCGGGAAGGTGACTCAATGCTTATCATGCCAAATAAGGTGCTTTATCTGTTTTTTTTCTTGATCTTGCAGCAAAATATATTTGTCACTGACAACTAGATTGAAAGTGAATTTTACGAATTTTATTTTCAGGTCCAGGTGAAAGTTCTTGCTATTTTCTGTGATGAAGATAGAGTCAGGCTTGCTGGTCCTGGTGAAAACTTGCGAATCAGAGTAGCTGGGATCGAGGAAGAGGATATCTTAACCGGTTTCGTTCTGTCTAGCATCTGTACGTTTTTTCAATCAGAATTTCCTCAATCTTTAATATGGGGTCATAATCACTTCTCTGCTTTGCATGATTATGCTTTAGATTTTTTAGAACCAATTTATTTACATGCACATTGAATTGAGATTGAACATAGTTTTGGAGATCACAGCTTACTGTCACAGGAGACACATAGAAATCTATTAAATTGAAATCATTGGATGGTTATCTTCTTTCTGAGTTGTGAATTGAAAACTATCCCTCTTCTAATTCAATTCTTGAAAAACAAATCACACTGAAGCAGATTGGCGATGCTGTTCCGGGGTCTAGTAGAATAGTGTTAGTTCACAGAGTCTTACAGCAATACCGTTTCTTTTTGGCTAGTCGGTGATTGATGTTGATATTCAGTCGTTCATTAAAATATGGTATGTAGTGTAAATGCAGTCACCAGAATAAGTGGATATCCTTGAAACAAAAAGAAGATATGTTTTTAAGAAATTGTAGGGCTTAGTTATGCTTACATTTGGGTGTTTTAAAATGAGCTATATCTTTTTAGATAAAAAGTAATGTTTATTTTGTATGTGCAGCAAAACCGATAGTGGCTGTTTCCGAGTTTGTCGCCCAGTTACAGATTCTAGAGTTGCTTGACAATGTATGTATTTCTCTTGGTTTTTCTTCTTTCATTTTTTTTTTCAACTGTAAGAAAGCCAGAGGCTGCGGTTGGGGTTGGGGTGGGGATGGAGGTGGAGTGCTTTCTCCTATAAACAATGGAAAAATGATAATGAAGTGTTCCTTTCATGCCAGGCAATTTTCACTTCTGGGTACAAGGCTGTTTTACACATCCATGCAGTTGTTGAGGAATGTGAGATTGTTGAGTTGAAGCAGCAGATTGATCCAAAAACAAAAAAGCCTATGAAAAAGAAGCCCCTCTTTGTCAAAAATGGTGCAGTAGTTGTATGCCGCATTCAGGTCAGCTGTGTTATTTTTGGTTAATCATGTCAATCTTCAGGTATAATACTCACGTGCAATAGTAACTGCTTCTACCTTGTAAGGACATTACATGATTGTCTGGCACATGTGGTAACATTCTGAAAAGCTAAATTGTTTTGGATTTTTCTCAAGGAAATGGTTCCCAATATATCATTCTGTAATCTCTATGCTAGCTTTGGCTCATGTTGATAGTAAGATCCTTCTAATATATATAATATATTTATATTATAAGTTGATTTCTTCTGATGTTAAATTTTACTTACAGGTAACTAACTTGATATGCATTGAGAACTTCTCTGATTTCCCACAGCTAGGACGATTCACTCTTCGCACTGAAGGTGAGAATACCTTTTCAATTGTATAAGTAGTATTTTTTCCGCTTTCCTTACTTCAAATGAAATCATTGAGACTCCCAATGTTGACAGGGAAAACCGTTGCTGTGGGTAAAGTAACTGGTCTTCCTACTGCAAGTGATGGCATGTAAACAGTTTTGTCATTAGAGGTGAGTTCTTGTCAAATTTACCATCATCTGTAATTCTATATTTGTTGCTTCCTCTGTATAAGCAAGTGATGGATATACATACTGCATTGATATTATCTCTACGGTGCTTGTGTTATAATCCCTTGTATTTGACACTCACTCGTAATCTTAGTAATTAATATGATGAATCTAATAGTCCAGTCTGGCATTGCTAATATGCACCAAGTGCTTAGAAATTAATCTTTGTCCAATAATAGCCTTTTGCTTTTACTCTACAAGCTCTTAAAGGGTGTTTAAATTTGTATATAAGCTCAAGGGAAAGCATTTCAATTTTGTTGAAAAGCTCTCAGTATGGCTGGTAACCAAGCCTTTGTCAAGTAGCTTATAAGTCCTTTCAATTTGTTGGATGAGCTCCAAAAACTTATATGCTATGAAGGGATATAAAGCTTTTGGTGCTTATCAGTTTTCTCTCGTCAAATAAAATTCCACATGGGTCTCTTAAGTTGATGACTTGAAAAGAACATATTGCCAACTGTAGATAAATTTGTGCTTGTTCGTGTGAAATTTAAAGCAAGTGTACTTAGGTGTTATATGTAAATTTAAACTTTTGGTGATGTTTGTAGTTAAATCAGAGTTAGCATATGTTGTCTCATGTTATAAATACTCGAGCCATTTTTTATCCACATATTTTGTGGACTCACAAGTACTATAGTCTTATCCATCACTAGTTTCTATCTATATCTTCCCAAACATGCTTTCAATTTAATGGAAAAATAAGAATTTGAGGTCAGAATTTGTAACACCCCAAATTTTCATAAAGTTTAGGGTGTTACCAAAAACTGACTTTTCTTACATTAAATACGGAACGATAAAAAAATAATTTATTTAATAAAAATACGGGTTATCCATAAACTTAAACTAAACATTAAAATTTTATGGTTCGAAAATGAACGTACTCAACTACTATTTAAATAAACATGTCATTGAGAGCTTATTTGGTTTAGATTTTTTGGAGGAAGAATTGATTTTGAATAGTGATATGATGGGAAATGTGTGGTTGAAAAAGAAGAAAAAAGTATTGATGTGATGTAAAATATTATTTTATTAAAGAATGCGTGGTTAAAAAATGATTTTTTGGAGTAAGAATTGATTTTGAATAGTGATATGATGGGAAATGTGTGGTTGAAAAAGAAGAAAAAAGTATTGATGTGATGTAAAATATTATTTTATTGAAGAATGTGTGGTTGAAAAATGAGAATTGATTTACTGTAGAGTTGTAAAATTCAAACCAAACAGGCTCTGAATATAAATGAAACTAATTTTTCAATTTAAGATGGAAAATATAGTGATTTTATTTCAAATCCTCTTGGTAGACCACATCACCATCCCGCTACAGTTCCAATCGACCGGAACTAACGTATAAATTTTATTGTAAGAGAGTTTAAAAATACCCAATAAGATACGTGTATTTTTCGTACACAATTATATAACAATAAAATAGACACTTCGTACCACTCTTATCTTATGGAGTATATTGGTGACTAAACGACACCTATCTTAGATCATCTTAAATTCTCGAAGGATTTCATATCTCTTAATAAAGAACTCGAAGGTTCACTGACAATTCATGCATAAATTATTGAATATAAATAAAAGTATAAGGAAATGAATCACTTACACAAAAGTATATTACCTTGATAGATTTGAAAAGTTCTGAAGAAATGTAAAATAATGCACGTGAAAACTCTTTTTCTACGTTTCTTTCTCTCAACCTTGACTCTCTGATTGTGTGTATGTATAAATATTCTATGGTGAAAATTTCTCGACATTATGGGTGTATATAGGACAAAAAAGGTAACAATTGAATTGTGCTGCAAAAGGACTTGAGGAGCCGTGTAATAGAATAAGAAGGACTTAATAAAATTTTATCTCATCTTATAAATTCTTTAGTAGGTGAAATATATATATATATATATAAATTTTTTTTTAAAAAAAATGAATAAATACTTAAGACACATGCAACGGCAGGGAGATGAGAAAATGCCTAATAATTTTATATGATAAATCGTAGATTAATTTAATTAGGATTTTGCTTAATTAAAAGTATCGTAATTACAATAGTCAAACATATATACTCATGCAAATATGACCAAGATTAGAAGGAATACTTAATAAAAGTGAAGACTAAAATTTTAATTCAATTTGGATAACAATAAGTGGAGTTTGAAATATATCAAAATAGGACTATAAATATAATCAAAATGGGATTTACAATTAACCATTACCATAATTAAAATAGGATTTTCATATATTCAACACGTCAAATCCTAAACCAACATTTTTTTATTTTTTAGCTTATATCTATATAAAGGTACACGTGGCCGCCAACCCTTTAACAATCAAATTAATTAAATTCTAATAAATGACAATTTCTTTAAACTTTAACATCCTGGGTCTAACTTAACCTAATTAATTTTGTCTCCGGTCCATAGTGCTTCATTTAACGAGAATATCCAACGAGCCCAATATTGATATACTAATTCAAGTTCTATCAATATTTAACTATTTGACCCAAGAAAGTAAAAAAATTAGCCTATGTTTGACACATTCTTTCAAAACTCATTTTCAATAACATATTTTTCATTACATCAATAACTTTTCCTTATTTTTTAACCACATATTTCTCATCATATCACTATTTAAAATATATTCTTTCCTCAATAATATTCATCAAACACTCCCTTAATACCTATTTTGCTCTAGTCCCTTAACTTTCCAAATAATAAAAATGCATCTTGATCAAAATTGTTATCACCAAAATAATTCCGTTACATAAAATTTCGGGGCGTTACAGAATTCTCCAATGTAGATGGAAGATTATGAACTAGGTCTGTGTGATGAGGTTTAAGACTTCATATTACCTAGGACATAGTTCGTCGAATAAAAAATGTCTAAACAATATAAGTTCAAATTATTTCATGTGATAAATTAATAAAACCCTGAAATATTAAACTGATTTAATTCCTTCATTCTAGTCTCAAAATAGTTAGGCAAGAGTTAAAAACTACTTTTTGACTTGAAGGGTAGTTAGCCATGGGGGTTTTAGGGTTTTATAGGTCGTGTAGATGTCCTCATTGGGCATGAAAATAAGCTACTTGATGTGGCTGTCGACTATCTTTAGGCTCACATTCAGTTAAGAAACATAAACTGTTTGGTGTATCTGTTTTTCAACAATGTCGTCTATCAAAAAGGCTGCACCATGATGCATTGCACATTGCTCATATATGGAAGTTTGATGGGTTTTTTTTGCTTGCATATTTCTGTCTGTAGAAATTGAATGGTTAATATTATTCAAATGTATGTTGTTTCTTGTTTGTGTGATGCGATCAAGAAACATTAATTTTTAGGTAAGTTGAGCCTACAATGAAGATCTATCGACTCGTCCAAGCAGCAGAAGGGTGTTTGCAACTAGTGGCAGATTGATTTTGATATAAAGTTGTACCTTTTCTGTTGCACATTGTTCGAGGTGTCCGTGAGTTTTGATGGTACACGATAAGTTATAGCTTTGTTGAAGTCCTCATTTCAAATCCAGGTTGTTATATTTATATTGTAAAATTATTACATTTATGAAGTCATTTGGCGAAAAAGACTATTGAACATCTTATTTGTTGAGGTTATATTTTGAAGTTAGAAAACTCTGCACAAGAATGGATCTGATTGCTGCTTATGGTTAAGAGGGTGGGATCTGAAACTGAGACACGGTCCATCAGTGAAGAATTCTTGATCACGGTCCATACCTAGCTCAATTGTTTTATAGATAATTTCTTGAGACAAAATTAAGATAGTTCGATCCACTTTTACACGTCAACCCGAACCCAAGTACATGTAGCATGTTCTTGCATTCTTTTCAACTGACTCTTTAAATGACTTGTGCCTCAAATTGGCCCATCCCAGTTCCTAAAGTAATTAGAGCAGGTAAAAGATGCAACATATATAATTATATATTTTTCCTTTATTTCGGTTTCTCTTATCTCAAAAACATAAATAAATTTGTATATGTTTGATGCTGATTCGTAAGATCAATTGGGAAATGATTATTCTTCAATATGCATATCACTATCTAACTGAATCTTTTTAAAGTCATCGAATTTTCTAATAGGTTGAGGGTTTAGAGTGAACTCTTACCCTTTAATTAATAATGGAGGTACAGCACTAAAGTCTCCGAGAGGGACAGAGAGCTGAACTTCTAAAGACTAGCTTTAGATCGTGCTTATGTCATTTGTTAGTCGGGAGGATAGTACATTCCAACTCAATGATTCCCAAACCAAGAATCGAGGGCAACAACACAACTGCTAAATTGACTGGAATTGGAACATACGGAACTATATCTAAATCTTTGACTGTGGCGACTAGAACTCTCTTTGGATCACGATTTCAAAATGTCTAGATTGCTCTTCCAAGTGACCTACAGTAATATATCTTGTGACGCAGTTTTCTTCCAGCCACTAGTGAGAAATCATCATGAAAAGCTTCTAAAGATCGTTTCCAAAAATAAATCTTGTTTGTGAAGTGTTTATGAATAGTTTAAATTAGAAATAGATTGAAATGAGTAGTTGATAAGTGGGTAATATTTGTGAATATGGGTAATATGGATTAGTGGTTTGATGAATTATAAACAGTTCATAAATAATAACCCAAATATGGTTTAAAGATTAGATCAAGGAATCTTGTCGGTTCATTTAATAAGGTAGATTATCCAGACGAGTAGATGTACGAGTACTGCTTAACAAACATGTTTTGACTTGTATTATTGATATTCCAAGTATCAATTTTGTTATGACTTTAGTTGAGGCAATCCTTTCATTATCATTATATTGTCAATTAACAACCACTACCACCTAAACAATATAAATTAGGGTAATGATTGTCAACTTTCATCAGCAAATTACGTCTTCTTCAACAAGCATAATAATTATTATTACAGCAAAATTAAGCAATTTAAAAGAGGACATGTGAACATGCATGTAAAAAGCAAATATTGATAGCTTCTACTAATGGATTTCTTCATCTTGACTTTTGAGAGATAAGTTGGTGCATTTTAAGAAAATTTGTGGCACTTTTAAGTGCATTTTGTTTCATCAAAGTGTTCAATATCAGCTTGAAAGTAAAGATGTATGATCCCATATTTGCAAAAAACTTTAGCAAATATGAGCGCCAGAGATTTGGATTTTGTGCATTCTTCATAAGTTTGATTGTTGCATTGAGCATTTGTTCAACTTTCAAGCCTCGCTTGCATCCCCTATCGATCAGTAAGTCTTACTTGGCTCGTTCAGTGTGTAATGCCACTAATAAGACAGTACAATGAACAAGTTTTTTTACTCTCTTTTTCATTCTTAATACTGTCTAGTCTCGACCACATTAGTCGTTCGTGCCACTAGCTATTGGCATTAGCTTCCATTCTGTGATTATGTTAGAAAAGCGTTTTGAATTGGTTTACTCAATTGAGAATTTGGCTTTTCATTGCAGTTGGTGATGCTGTGGATTTGCAGTTGTCAATTGATGCTATTCAGAACAAGCTTGAATTTAATAATACAAGTGAGATTTCCCAGCCAACAGGTAAAATGCTAGCTAAATATTTAATGTTTCCTAGGATCATTCGTCGAGTGGCACGACTGACTGACTGTTATGATAGAGCTTCGCGCTTCATCTTTCATGCACGAAATGCTACTCATGGCATAAGAAGCTCAATCACAGCCGTCAATCATCCTACTACTCAACTTGAGAGTCGCACCTGATGATTTATTTAAGCAGAAAGGTCTTCTGATATAGGGAACTCAGTTTCAGATTTTTCCCTTTTGATTACAGTCGACAATGCTGCAAATTTGCAAGTGACTACGATCAATGATAGTCGAGATATGGTTATAGTTAACGACACGAGTGGAAGTTCCCAGCCAAAGGTAAAATTCCTACTAAAGATTTGATGATTCCAAGCATCAGTACCAACAATAGTAAGGAAGAAAAGTAAGTTAAAATCCAATCTTTTGAACTGTTCAGTACAATCTAATGCTCATAAAAATCCTTTTGAGAAAGGGAACTCAGTTTGAATTTTTGTTTCTATAGTTGACAATGCTGCAAATTTACAATTGTCTATCGTCAATCCTGTTCAGAATAAGCTTATATTTAATGACACAATTGAAAGCTTCCGGTCAACAGGTACGCGTAAGAAAGCTTGCTGAAAAGCCATCAGTTTCTTACTTCGAAAATGAACTCTAATTTCTCATTTGCAGCAACTGAAACGACGAAAATTGAGCCATTGTGCAGCATTTTAGAACCAACGGCCGACTATTGTGAAATCAAAGGGGATGTAAGGATTCACGCGAATTCTTCCACCGTGTTCTTTGTCATGACTCACATAAACAGGCTGGAAGGAAACAGTTTTTGGCATGTAAAACCTTACGCGAGAAAGGCGAAATTAGGTGCAATGAAGTATGTTAAGAATTGGACACTGAAATTAGCAGAAAATAAGGATGCCATTCCAATGTGTACTAAAAATCATAGTTTTCCAGCCATACTTTTCTCAGTTGGAGGATTTTCGGGTAACCATTTTCATGATTTTTCAGATTTGGCGATTCCGTTATATTCGACGTCATTGAAGTTCAAAAGGGACATACATTTTCTTACTACTGACACAAAATCGTGGTGGGTATCAAAATTTCGACCATTGCTTGACAAACTATCCCGTCACGAGATCATCAACATAGACAAAGCAAAAGAAGTCCATTGCTATACAAAAGTCGTCGTTGGCCTTAAATCTCACAAAGAGCTTATAATCGATCCATCGAAACCTCAAAATAATGGATTGTCGACGCACAGCTTCAGACGGTTCCTACAAGAAACTTACTCACTCGAGAGAACCAAGGCGATCAAGTTAAAGAAGGGCGACATAAGAAGACCTCGTTTGATGATTATATCGAGAGCAAGGACTCGTTTACTAACAAACGAAGCCGAAATAATTCGATTGGCTCGAAATACGGGATACGAAGTATTGTAGATGAGGCTAATCATTTGACAAACCTTTCGAGATTTGCACAAATAGTGAATTCTTGTGATGTACTAATTGGAGTTCATGGAGCTGGATTAACACACAGTTTTTCTCCCAGATAATGCGGTTTTAATCCAAATAGTTCCATTGGGAGGCATTGATGAATTTGCTAGAACATATTTTGGAGAACCATCTGATGGTATGAACATAAAGTACTTAGAATACAAAATTAAGGTTAAAGAGAGTTCTTTGAGTAAACAATATCCGTTGGGTCATCCAGTTTTTAAAGATCCAAGATCTTTTCATATTAAGGGTTGGGATGTCCTTAGGAAAACATACTTGGATCAGCAAAATGTGACAATTGATTTGCGTAGGTTTAAAGGAACATTGGCTAAAGCCATGAAGATTTTACATCATTAGCTTGCTTTTCAAGTTATGTACTAATTTATGTCCATTCTTTTTCGTAGTCTACTCTTGTAGAAAAGAGCTGTCTGTGTAATCTTGGTACCCCCATCACACTTTATTTGTAACTTTTTGACAATGATTTGAAAATTTACAATAAAATAAAAAGTGAAACAAGAGGAAATAAAACAAAAGATATATATATATATATATATGTGGTCCGTAGATAACAATTATTATTTCAAGATTAGCTTCAAATAAATATTAAGCACATGTTTGAAAACCATTAAAACAAAATTATTTTTTCTCAAACTCATTTTCAACCATACATTTTCACAATAAAATATTTTGCACGTAAATTTAAAATTTCTTCCTACTTTTTAACTACACATTCCTCAAAAATTCACTATTCCAATGATTGTCAAATAGGAGCAAAATGAAGACTCCCCTACTTGGTGGCCCTAAATTGTTATTTCTAAACATGCTTAGAAAAAATTACTTCACTCGCAACTACAAAAAATGCTTATTTTAACAGTAGGATGACTGCATCTTAATTCAAACTTTGATGAACAATTTTTTTTTCATATCTCATTTACTTATAAGCAAACTTACATATAAGAAAAAAATTCCAGCCCAGACAAACATGCACTTCTCTTGCAACATTACAGCAGCTGTAAAGAATGATACGTCTATTATCACTGTATAAACTTCATTCTTGTTTCTTAATTTACAAATATTGTCACCACTTTGTCCAACAGCTATAGCTAATATCACAGATACAATAGACCCCATATAACCCAGAATCAAGCCTGTAAATCCACCGAAGCCCAGGTTGGGTCCACCCCGTTTGAAGCACGCTCCTGCGCTAGTATACCTTAACTCCTCCTTAAATTACGTGCAAAATCTAACAGTGCATAAAGAAACCAAGTCTACTCAAGGAAAATTAGAAACAGATTCCTAATTAGGTATCTTTCATATCAAAGATGTAGTATACAATGTGCGCTTGTGTTGATCCTTTGTGTTGATCCGGACTGATCCAAATCGTAGACCTGGTGCCTATTTGAGCAGGTGGCCAGGACTTCTATGGCCTCCAAAGAATGAAGGAATCTTGTTCTAAAAATAAAAACAAAAAATACCAGCTTACCATAGCAATGCTCTTCCCATAAACACTACAGGCGTTATGGTAGCGACCTCATCCTTGAGGGCATGTTTGGCTAAGATTAAGAAGTTCGCTTTTAAGTTACTACGTATCTGAAGAACAATTTTCTGCCATATCATTCCTCAACCAAGTTTCTGCCTCCAAAAATGTCATTTTTACTCCAAAACTGAGGGTTAAAATTGTAGGGATGAAGTTGGAGCAGTCAACCTTCTGAGATTTCATCTCGGGCAGAATCAGTCGGCCAATAGCAATGATTATTAGGTATATTGATATACTTGATCAAAATATAATGTCTACACGCAACTACCTCCACCTTGCAGCAGGAGTTTGCTTTTTCTTCTTGCTTTTCTTCAGAATGGTAGACATGTAGTCGATTGTGTTTTGGGATGATTGACTCTCGCCTGTCAGCCATTGCAGAGCCTCTGCAGCTGCATCTTTTTCTGCTTCTTTCTTACTACTGCAAGCCCGGCCCGCAAAATCTAGTCCATTAAATATGACGGTGGATTTGAACTTGTTGTTCTTCAGCTGTGCTGTTTTGTACGTAGGCGATTGATGTCCTGCCCGTGAAAGCAAGGTTTGGAGGCGGGATTTTGAATTATCACCAGCACAATCATTTGTCAAAGAAATATCTTTTTTGGTCTTTTTGGAGGTTGTTGACACCTGTCGTCCATATACAAATCTACCTTCGCATTGGTCCTCTGAGACCAACAATCTCACAGCCGTTAGGAGTTCATCCTGACTCTGTATATCCAATTTTGGATTTAAAAGCTGCCATGGAGCAAACAAGCATTAGGTGAAGAAAGAAGCATTGTTTTTAAACACTACCCCGGGAATTGACCCAAAAATTTAAAGGTTCAACAATCAAATGATTCAACCGGGTAAAAAATAATTAATTTAGATATACCAAAAAAAAATACAATAATAAATTTTCATTCATATGAAAACAAAATGTGTATTAATAACATAACATTAAAGGTTTATCATCTATGATGATAACATAGCATGTTAATGGTTAAACTCAACTCTTAAAATGAACCACTCTTTTCTTTCCAAAAAATCCAACTGGTCAACCTGTAGCTGGGTCAATCGGTTCCCCGTTGCCACTGGCCAATTGACCAGGTCTTGTGGCGGGCTTTTACACTTA
>CAIGRQ010067681.1:0-10964 GCA_903798375.1 Fraxinus sp. D2006-0159 | reverse complement strand
GGCAAAATTGAAAACTATTAAGGAATTTTTTGAAAATTTTATGCAAAATTTTGAAAAATATTATGCAAAAATTTTGAATTTAAAATTTAGTGTTGGGGTAGGAGACCCCACTGCCCCCATTGCCTCTCCTATAAATCTGCCCCCAGCGGTGAAGACATAAACTTGTATTTATTTCAACGCTTTTTGTTTTTTAAATTTCTAAACGAGACGATGTTACACACACATAACATTACATATTAAAGAAGGCAAGTAGACATTTTATAGGAATGGAAATATAATTATTCTTCAGATGACACTAGAAAATGACATTGGCCTGCGGTTAGATGAACATCGAATTTAAAAAGTCACCATCTGTTATTAATGTATATTTTCTATCTATTGACAAAAAGGAAGCCTAATAAAATGCAAAATAATTTAAAAATTTTTAATGCCTGACAACTCCAAGAATCAATATCTGAGCTGCTAAGCACTAATATCAAATTCCTTTTGACTTAACATACTCATTTACGGCGATATT
Source organism: Fraxinus sp. D2006-0159 (assembly GCA_903798375.1). Lineage (NCBI taxonomy): Eukaryota > Viridiplantae > Streptophyta > Magnoliopsida > Lamiales > Oleaceae > Fraxinus > Fraxinus sp. D2006-0159. The sequence goes on along the minus strand of CAIGRQ010067681.1, from coordinate 10,447 downwards.
AATTAGGTTTGCATTATCTTAGTTAACCTTTTTAGCCCCGGACTTTCAAAACTCTTTCTTTCTCATATTTTTTCAGTCATGCATTCTCACACTGAGTTATTCTTTACGTAAATTCAAAATTTTTTCTTACTTTTTAATTACATTCTCCAAAAATTTACCTTTTAAAAAAAAAATTCTATCAAACAGGGACTTAAATAAAGATCGTTAGCCTAGATTTTTCGTTGCTCGTCGACCCTTACTATTGTCTATATTCTATAATAAAACGGAGAGGTCATCTCTTGTCCCCTTCCTAAAAAAAAATGATTGCACAATATATTAGTAAACGAGTCGTTTTTATCTATTTTCAATTGTTTTGTCAAAAATATAATTAGAGTTTTTAATTAGGATCTCTGGGGTTTAGACATTATTACTATGTGGATTTGCAAGTAGTTGCCATTTCTGTTCATTTAATAAGGCGTGACAATTTCATTCCAACCTCAAATTATTGAAAAACTCTTTTTTTTTTTTCCCTTCTTGAATTTGGTATCGACTATAAAGAAATATGGCAAAATAATTTTAAAATAGCAAACATTTATTCTACAAAAGTTACTTCAAAAATAAATTTACGTTTTATTTTAAGCTTAGCCAAACATGCTCAATCTCACTATCAACTTGGCATGCATGACATGGAATGCTTTGCTTACGAGTCATTTACGAAACTAAACCTAACTAAAGCAAATTAATGGCTAAAGTGTGGGTTGGCTTAATAATAATAACTTTTATTAGCATATTGGCTTTATTTATTTATTTATTTTTTGTTGACGTAGGAACCCTCAGTCGCTACTTGTGAGTGCGCACTGAATAAACCTCACTTCATGTGTAATAGCCTGCAAACCACACTTGAGAGATAAACCACATTAGGCAAGCCCGATCGACAGGCTCAATCGAGGAAATGTTGGCAGGAGATTCGAACTTGTAACTTTCGATTTTCGCGTTCACCTGCTCAATCAACTCAACCACCCCAAAGGGATAACATATTGGCTTTATTTGATTGTATTACTAGTGGTTCATATGATTGATGAAAATGTTGAGCACCTCATTTAGAAACTTAATCTCAACAGAGATAATTTTTTTTATTTAACAATTCTTCAACTTGTTCCTTTATACGTTGGCTGGATTAATCATTTTGCCATCAAAAGCTTAATACGTGCAAATATTTCATTTCGGGATCTATGAATGCTCCGATATCATATTGAACTACTTCATTTAAAGTTTTAAGACAATCACGTCCATTAGTAGGTAAAAAAAGGACAAAAAGGAGAATTTTTTTTGCTGAATTTGTCTAGATTTCGCATCTTTTTAATTGTTGCCCTCAAGTTTAACTACATGTCTACACCTTTTAAATTTTCTTTGCCTGATTCTAAACAACCAAATGTTTGAAAAATATCAGAATATGTAGCATTTTTCGACATATATAATTGATTTAGTAGACCAAACATAATAATGTTGGACATAATATGTATTTCTCCCATAATGATAATTATTTAATGTCATATAATTATCAACTAGACTGGTGCTCAATCTCAGTGAATATCATTAATCTTAATTCGACATGAAAAACCTGTCCTTTATGGTCCCCAAACAACCTGTGATCGTCAATGTTTTTCTTTCCAATATAAAGTGACATCATTTATTTATTGCCATTATCAATTAGGGTTCGTTTGATTGCAATGGTGGAAAATAGGTGGAAAGAAAATGAATTTCAGGGAAAGTAATTGCTTAGAAATTGTTTTCCAGGAAATTGTTAATTAAGTATGTTTGATTGATAAAATTTTTCACTCGAAAAATTTTAAAACTTTGTATTCGTTTTTTTCTTTCCAATATAAAGTGACATCATTTATTTATTGCTATTATCAATTAGGGTTCGTTTGATTGCAATGGTGGAAAACAGGTGGAAAGAAAATGAATTCCAGGGAATTGTTAATTTAGTGTGTTTGATTGGTATAATTTTTCACCCGAAATTTTTTTAAATTTTCTGTTCGTTTGGCTTTGTTTTATATGGAAATTGTTTATTAAAGTGATAATTTTTTCCACATTTGGTTATAAAAATTGTTTCTATTGCCAAAAAGTAAAAAAAAAAAAAAATTATTTTTAATCAAAGTTTAGTGTTCGTTTACCTTCGTTTTACATGAAAATTGTCCATTAAAGTGATTTTTTTTTTTTTTTATTACAGTTGGTCATGAAATTTATTTCCATTGCAAAGAAAAAAAAAAAGAAAAAAGAAGGCCAGTTCCCCAAAATCAAGGAACTTGGGGGTGGGGGTGGAAAAATCTTTTCCTTATCAAATTTTACCAATCAAACATGTATTTAACATGCAAATGAAAAATATTTTCCATTTTTCAAAGAAAATATAGGCTATCAAACATAACCTTAGAGTTAAAATACAATTCCTTTTCATCAAGCTCTTTTACTAAAGTACCACACCTATATAATATTTCTACCTTATAATATAATAAAAATAGATTACAATGAGTAACACTATAGGATGAAAGAAAACCAATCAAAAACCACAATCGATTCTCAAAATATTTGTGTTGTCAACCAAGATTCTTTATAACTATTCTTACAGTACTTGTTTTTCTTGTTCACAATCTGTATACTTGCTATCAAAATTGTATTATGGAAATCATCCACTTTTATCCGTTACTTTCTGAAGCAATGACACATAACTGGTGGTTGGAGGCTGGCCAATTTATCCAAGTTTAACAGATTTGGTCTCTTGATTTCATCTCGAATTATTGAGTACAATCTACATGTTGGGCATTATTGGGGAACATGTTCATGGAAATCACTTTCTGGGGTCCATATACTCTTAAAAAAGACATGGAATAATGCTTTCATTGAATTCAATAAGCTCTTGTTAGATTCCCCCATTGCCCCATCTATTCTCCCACTCAAAATTTTTCTGTAAAAACTTGATAAGCCAAAACGAGAGTTTATAATTTTATCGGCAGAATTAGAAGTAAATTTTATGGTAAGCAAGAATCTGGAATTCGGCTCGATCATTTATAAAGTAAAAATAAATTTCTTTTCGACCCAAAATTTACCCTTGGCTATAGTACTGCAGTTTAGACCTTATAAAGGTCTAGGAGCGTCATTGTCCATAGTCCACATATTCTTTTACGTGCAAATCCAAATACTCAATTCAATATTTTTAATTAGGTGACAATATAATCATGTAAGAGTTAAATTGTAAAAGGGGAAAAGTCATATTAAAGTGGAGTATCAAAAATGATTATGGCGAACATGCCACGAGCCTTTAGATACTGGTCTTTTCTGTTGATACTCTCCTTTTGGCTTTTTGTGCTATTGTCTTTGCTAGTTTTGTTTTTGTAATTCAATGCAGATTCGATCCTTTCTACATCGAATTGCTCTTTTTACTAAGCCCCTCTTCAGCACAACATTTTTCGGGCTAATTTTGAGTCCTAATTGTACGATTTAAAATTCAACTATGCTATAAGATGTTACACGGGCATTTTACGATTTGGTAGGTTTTTTTTTGGTGCAAGTCTTTGTCTCAACAGACAAATAACTAATCCACAAAATATATAATGTTCGGATCCAAATTTGGTGTTATAGACAAAAGAGGAGTTAGCACCTTCTTCGATTCAATTGACCACTTCGTGCTCCACTTTCTTCGTAGAATGTGGATTAGTAGGGGACGAGACAAATAGAGAAGACAGAAGCAGGAAACTAAGATCGGAAACTGCAAGCTTCTCCTTCTATGCAAGAACAACATGCTTCAAAGTTTCAATTTGATTTGTGGACTGGTGTTTGCTTATGATTGAAGTTTCAAATTATATGAGTAATAAACATAAGAAAGTTGTTTCAAATAATTTCACTAGCTTATTTTATTAGTAATTAATTTTAATTATTCGAACTAACAATATTTTAACAGCATCAAATAAATAACTATCTCTCAGTGAAAAAATCATGAATTGTATAACTCTGCAAAAGCGAATGACCATAAATCATAACGCAACAAATTAATGACTCTACTGTGGAAATAATCACAAAAATCAAGAAAATATAACAAAAATAACGAGAATCTTCTCAGAAAAAAATTTCTTATCTTCTTCGATTTTTTAGGGTTTCTTTCGGGGTGGGGTGGGGTGGAAGGAAGAGGGAGGGCACCCATTTGGAGGCTCAAAGGTATATTATAAAAAAGGTGCTTTTTTTTCCCCCCCAACTGTAACCATATTATTCATCATAATCAAAGTTTAAAAGTTCATCCATTCACATTGGAAATTAATCATTTTCATAAAGAAAGAATAGTTATAGAATCCTTTAATATCACAATATTTTTAACAATTACTTTCACCAGAAAAAAGGAATATACAAAAAAAGTGTGCATTATTCCTAGCTTTTAATCATAGACATGTTGGTAGCACGAACTGGTGGGATATCAGACTTGTTTTAATTTGTGGGGGCCAAATCTCACTGTCATAAAAAATCACAATATGCCCTTGTTAATACCTGATAAAAGTGCAATCTTTATTACCACCATTGTTAATCGCAAGTCATACTGACATGTTTTGTGTTGAGCTAAAGAGGGCCCGGCTCACAAGAGGGACACAATTTCAATAGAGCAAGTGAAACGAGGGAAGGAAAAAACATAATTTACCTACCTGTCTAAAGCTATAATTTTTATAAGATTTAGCAATGAACAAGTGGAATAGTAAACACGTAGACGTTCTAAATTTATTGAGAATAATAATTGGTGTGTTGTTGATGATTAGATTATAAATTTAATACGTTCTTGTTCGATTGTTCAGTTTACAATAGAGAATAATACCAACAATTTTTACAACTATTTCTAAGAGTGTGTTTGGTGCACATTAAAATGAGAGAATGCATTTTTTTGAAGTGATGTGATGAGAAATATGAGGTTAAAAAAGAAGGAAACGTTATTGATGTGATGGAAAATATTATTTTATTGAAGAATGTGTGGTTGAAAATGAGTAGAAGAATGAAAATAAAAAAATAATGTGGGACAAACAAGGGCTGAATCTAGTGGTGATATGGTGAAAATAAGAAAACGTGTGGGACAAACAGGGGCTAAATTACCTCATTGAAAAACTTAAACTTTTAGGAAAAAAAAAAGAACAATCTTTTTTAAATTTATATCTTCAACAAGAAAAAAATAATTTATTTTTATTTACATCATACGTCAAGTATGTGAAATTTGATAATCAAGTCGGAGTGAAGTTTTGTTGAAGACAAAATATAATAAATACAAGAATTCTCTCTAATACATCTAAAAAATCTAGTCTAATGTAATAGTCATTGAAAACAAGATTTTTAACACAACCCACCTACTCTAAAAAGTTGTTTTGATTTTTACCCAAATTCAACCACAATCGATATAAAGAACATAATATATCAGCTAGGCCTAATATGGGGGCTCAGCTACCAGCCCAATCCACTAGTGCACCAAGAAATCCTTCCAAAGAGAGATGTTTACATATGGAACCAAATATCAGACCCTTAACAAGTTTTAGTCACAGATCAAAAAAGATCTCTTAGAACTCAATACGGAAAAGCCTCAAACCCTATCGTATAAATCACTCGAACATGAACTAATAAAAAACAACCTAATACAGACTCAAGCTTCTGTTACAATATGCGAAAACCACATAACTATACAAGATCACCCACTCAATCTATGGAAAGAAAAGAATCACACAAGAGAGTGCCAAAAACCGAGAGTTCTTCTAATTTTTCTTTTTCAATCATGGAACCAAAATAATGAATTAAATGCCAGAGTCAAAACCACACGTAAATCAGGCTCACAAAAGATCATAGCCCTTGGGATCTGATCAATGGTCCACAATGAAGGAGAGAAAGCACAATCCAGACAACTAAAAGTAAACCAATTGGAAATGGTCACGTGGACTCACTACTTAAAGAGTTGTTAATCTTTGGAAACATGTTTTTTAATCTGTCAAAAGTAATTCAAAGTTATGTGTAACACACACACACTCACAAAATTTTCAGTACTTATATGGTGATGGCTTTGCATATTAATGTTTATATATTCTAATCAACTATAGATTCAACCAATGGTAACAACTAACAAGAAGCTCGAAAAAGTTGTGCAGTTATTCTGTCCTCCTTTATTATATTTTTATGCTTCAATTTCTTTATCTAAACTTTCAATTTTTAAGTTTGAGATGACCTGGAAATAAGTAAAGAAACAAAAATTTGTTCTATTAATTTCCCTGGTCATAAGATGCAAATTTTGAGGCGAAAATGTGACAGAATAATTTTGGGAAAAGCCATTCTACCAGGGTCATTTTACCAGACCCTGGCCAGGCCCTGACAGCATCCTCCAATAATTTTTAATGCAAACATGGTCTGTCAGCAAACTGGATAATTTCCATGGCCTTTCGTCTCATTTCTCTCTCTGAGATTTCCACTTCAGAATATCATCTGCAGGCTGTCTTTATTAAATAACTTAAGTTTATGGATGAAGTGATTTAATGCGTCAAAGCAGGCAAAGACCATAAGTTCGAGTCTTGTTGCAACTCGTTTATAAAAATTGAGTTTGTGTTAGGCACTTCATGTAAAAATGAAATCATCTTCCATGGGAGGAGACATGCTAAAAACAAATTTTGGAGAAATAAATTATCAGATAAAACCTTAAGTTTTTAAACAAATTGATACAACATAATATCAGATAAAGTTTCATTGTCATTCTTCTACAAAATTTGTGTAAATGTTAGATATATGAGATTAAATAAATTCAGTCCGCTCGTTAGGGGGTATACCAAAGACAAAATTTTAAAAAATACTTTAATTGTGTCTTTAAAAACTTAAGCTATTAGATGAGATGTTTGGAGGAGCTAAGCTTCAGATCAATCTCCTGTTTCTTCTTAAGGGGTCAACACGAAGTGCATCCTTTCAAAACTTCTCTCTCCTCACTCTCTTCCAAATTTGTTCACAATGAGAGACTTTGCTTCTTGTTTTAGTGAATATACAGTGCAGGTTTCTGAAACTTCATGTTCTAGTGATTCAAACAATTCTTGCATGACTCCTGGCTTGATCCCTTCCATTCAAAATGCTGTCACATGTCTCTACAGAACAGTTCTCTCTACTCAGAAGCAATTCTTGATCTCAGCCACATGGTACAAGAATAATATCTCTCAAGGTCTAAATATTACCTTTGGTAATGATCCATCAACTGCCATTAAACTCAACTCCAATTCGAAGTTATTCAGAAAGCTTAAAGGCAGTAAATCCCTTGAATTTGACAACTCGAAAATTGAAGTTTTCTGGGATTTTTCCACAGCAAGATACCACACAGGTCCTGAACCTGTTGATGGATATTATGTTTTGTTCAATGTTGATTCAGAACTCGGCTTATTTCTTGGCGATATGGTTGAAGAAGCACCAATAAAAAAGCTTAAAAGTGGTACTCAAATGGCTAAAGTCTCATTAGTTTCCCAGCAAGAACATTTTTCTGGCAGCACCCTATATTCAACCAAAGCTAAATTCTGCGAAAAAGGAGCTGATCACGACATATCGATACATTTAAGTGGAGTAAACGAAGGCCTAAAGCATCCGGTTCTATCAGTTTGTATTGATAAAAATATGGTGTTTCGTGTAAAGAGGCTGCAATGGAATTTTAGAGGAAATCAGACGATTTTTCTCGACGGTTTGCTTGTTGATCTCTTGTGGGATGTTCATGATTGGTTCTACAATCCTGCAGCCTCAAGATATGCAGTGTTCATGTTCAGAACTAGAAGTGGAACGGATAGCAGATTGTGGTTGGAAGAGAAATTGGGACAGGAAGATCATGAAAAAGTTGAATTCTCATTAATGATCTACGCCTGTAAGAATGTATAAAAGAAAATTATCCTACAGTTATCTTGTTCTCATTATTCATAATTTATTTTTTAAATCAGTCTTCAACACGCCATTTCATGTGCGTACTGAATTCATTTTTCATCACGTGCAAAATGTTTACTAAAAATGTATCGACCATTTTGTGCGCTAAATCTAATAATCTAATCCTAATGCATCCACGGTCGAACAGCTTAATATTTTAAATTAGAAGGTTCAACATGTATATATTATATATATGATGTTTTTAGTTTCTGTTGATTATTTATTACAGGAGAAGCTAAGCCAACTCATGATGAACTGACAATAACTTGATCGAATAATGTCAATTCATTTTTCAAAGTTTTTTTCTGGTTTGAGTTTTTAGATGGAATAAAAATGTAATATGAATCCCATTCATTTGTGAGATTATACATTATTGTCATTCCAGCTGAAAATAACATGACTGAAATGCAGAAAGCTTTTACAACTTTGAAGCACATACATGGCAAAAGAAAAAGAAAAGAAATCATATTAAATGTACAATATTGATTGACAACATTAATTGACAACATCCTATTTGATATCATCATATCCATCCATTTTAAAAAAAACTGTTGTCTACGTCACATATTAGAATTTTGACAATACATCATTGTCAACCATTGTTATCAACCAATGTTGTACATCTAAATTTATTCAAAGAGAAGATATAACACGGGCATGAAACTAGATGCAACTCACACTGTCACACATGGGATAGGTGGGTAATTTTTTTTTTTTACTTTTTTATTGAGTGACCCATCTCATGTGAGAGGGTGTAGGGGTTTTGTTTTGTACAAAGGGAAAAATCTTTTGAAATTTCAAAAGATTTCAATCAAGATTTGCTGGTACAGCTTTTTGGCTTTTCACATATTTTAAGAAAGTTGCGGACCAACGTCTTAAAGTACGAACGATTGAACAAGATTAATAAAAAGGAAAAATCCATGAAAATGTTTATCCACTACTAATTGAATATACCAAACATGTCATAAATATATGAGAATAAAAGTCCATCCATTTGTATCAAGAGCTCTTCAAGTATACTAAAATTACACGACAAACATACACTCCTAAATTCCTTTATTTTGGCATTTTATGCAGTTAATTACTGACTTATACATCAAAAATGTTTTCAAAGGAATACCCTGCATCCCTTTCTGGCAAACATACTTTGACATTCCCAAAATTATTTTCAAAGTCATCGACAATTGACAGATTTTGATCACAACAATTTTCAATGAGAAGCATATGAGAAGCTTCAACACAATCAGGGACAGGTAATTGATAACATTTGTACCACATTATTTCATCAAGTGAGATTAATCAGAAGGCAGCCAAATGGACTGACAGATCTTATCAGATAGGGTGGTGTTATTCTGTCTGCATTTTTCTTGAACCACATTCATGGAGGCCTTTAACTTTTTCACTAGAAGTTGAAGCTAACCAACCGGTGGTTATACAAGTAGGACATATTTATTTATTTATTTTTGGCCTTTTTCTTAGTCTTGCTACACTTCACTTCTTGCCTGCAAACTTGTGTGTCTAGTCAAGAAAGTGTCTTTATATTACCCACTTCAGTAAAGAAATGTAAAAATGTCCCCTGGGGAATAAGAATGGGAAAGTTTAAAAAGTTCATAGCCATAGTATGTAACGAAGATTGGAATTTTGAAGTTTCATCTTAAAAAGTCAATATTCTTATCTTATATGTTTCCTTGTTTTTATATTTAGCCCCTGTTTGGTCTCCATTTTTTGAAACTCATTTTTTTCTCGACCTCTTTTTCAACTACACTTTTTATGTATGAAACTCATAGTTTTTATAAACTTTTCAATCATATATTTCATAGATTTTTAATGAATTTGTTAAAAATTTGATTTTTATCCAAACCAAACTGGGCTTAAGCAATGCACGGTTGAACATATCCCTAGGATGACTTAGAATTGACTACTGTTGTGAGCTTTATACCAATCAAGTTGTACATTTTAAAGTTTTATGTGAGTTCTAATATTCTAATGAGTCTTTGAAGTTCCATTTGAGAACGTCAATATTGTTAAGAAGATTAATCAAAACTCTTAAATGTTTAAAGAAAGATTTAAAGAGTTTGAATTCTTTTATTTTATAATTGTATCGGGTATAAGGAGGACAAAGCCCTACACAATTGTGGGTTGACCACACATTAGAGGTGTCAAGACGGACGGTTCGGTTAGACCCATGAAAATCGGTCTGGATCGACTCAGGACCGCGGGCCGACCCGAGCGAACGGTTAACGGGTCAAGAAGGTGTGACCCGTGGGCTTCGTGGGTTGCACCTTCACCGCGGCCTGTGAAAAAAAAAATTAAATATTATAGTTGTTAACCGTAGCCCGTAAAAAAAAATAATTTAAATATTATAGTTAAGTAGGTGCCAACCTAATTGAGATGTACTTAAACTATAAATTATAGTAAAAGTAGGTACCAACCTAGTTGGGATGTACTTATACTATAAATATTTGATAATAGTAATTAGAAATGCATTTAGTTGTTATTTGTTTAAGTTAAATTTAAC
>CAIGRQ010067613.1:0-11983 GCA_903798375.1 Fraxinus sp. D2006-0159 | reverse complement strand
GCTTATTTGGCATCTGGTGTCGTCGCGGCGCAGGGGTATCACTGTTGGGCGTAGGGACGCCCGTCGTTTCGGTAAAAATCAGTTCCAGTGGTGCGGGGGCACCACTTTTGGGTGCAGGGGCGCCTGTGCCTTCGGGTGAGAAACAATTGCACTACGTGTCCTTCAATGTTGTTATCATATTTTTTTCTTCCAATATCCTATTAAGGTGATTCAAGATGCTTTGAAAAGCTGACTCAAAGGGCTACAACTTCATTTGAAACATCATCTTCCAAATCGATCATCTACTATATCAAAAGTGAGTCTCAATATGAGACTAAAAATTCGGAGCAAAACTTCTTCGGTTGAAATATTGATGTGTGATCCCTCTTTGGTTATATTTGATCCCTTTAACATCTCCTTCACCCAATTGACCATTAACATTCTCAAATATTTATCATGAGGTTCGGCGTAACATTTGAATATTTGCCCTTTAGTCCCCTAACTTTGGATCTCTTATAATTTAGCTCTTTTCTCCCTTTTTTGTCAACTTTAGATTATTTTCTTCAATCTAATCAACCTACATCACAACATCAAAATCACACATTAAAACATAAATAACTCATAAGAATTAACCAAATAACTTAACAAGTTTAATGGCATTGAAATGATGAGTGAAATATCACTCATCACAGATTAAAAAAACTACTAAAAACAGATTAATTTTGCTCATATTTTTAGCCTATTTCGTAGCTGCAGGAATGTAGGAGTGGAGTTTTTGACAATAAATTGAAAATTTTAGCCTACAAGGTTTTGGATTTGCTCAATTTAGGCACGAGAATCATTTGGACAATAGTAGTGTGGGAAGAAAAAGGATCATTTTCGCACAAAAGGAAAATTGGAAGAAAATGGAAAAATTGTGGGAAAAGCCTAATTTCTGCACACTTGTACAAATCATTAGCCATACGTGGTTTCCTCCGGTGGTGGTAGATTGGTTGAACACACTCTGAGTTGTAAACAGTCAGACTATTATAGTGTATACACAGTTATGACAATATGCTTTAAGGGCTGAAATGTATTAGGCTGAGACCCTTGCTAGGAGAACGATCATCTTGATGTAGTTGAAGCCTAGGATAAGGTTGAAACGCATTAAGATGAGGCCTTTGCTAGGAAGGTGAGCCCGTTGATGTAGTTGAAGCCTGTAAGGCTAAATTACGTTAAGAGGAGGCCCTTAGCATGAGAACGAGCCTGTTGATATAATTGAAGCCTGTGATAAAGTTGGAATGCATTAATGCTATACCCTTGCTTGGAGGGTGAGCTTGTTGATATAGTTGAAGCCTTTGATAAGGTTGGATTTAGCAGAGGTGAAACATAGTTATGAGAGGACATTAATGGGATGTGTACTGTAATGATTAAAAACCTTTCATGTTTCTAAGATACGACATCAAAGTAGGCTTACATTTATTAATACATGCATTGTATGCGCATTAAATGCACAATGATGACAGCTTGTTACCTTTAGCGGAGACGACGTGAATTACACATACGTGCTTATCACGATTCGATCATAATCGTTTATTTGATTTTTCAAATAGGCACCTTTTAGGTTTACTGGATCAGATGAAGGGCACAAATGTACGTTTCAGATTAAAGGAGTGTTCATCCAACCGTTGAGCCTTGTCTTGATTGTCTATAAAGGGTATCTTTTCCAGTTGTAGCACTTCTCTAATTTGTAAAAACCTTTGAAGCAAGAAAACATACTTTGCATTGCTCAGGCAGTTTTCAAACTATTTTCCAATGAACGATCAGGCTTCCAGTGTCTTTGATCCGTTTGACATTTATGTAAGTCACAGACCATTTTTCTCTAACTCTTTGACTAAAAATTCATCAGACGGTCTCTTCTTCGAAACCAAATACCCAATGAAGGTCTTCAAGGAAAATGGACATGGCGTTGAAGCTAGTTTGCCTCCAATAATTACTATTGAGAGGATTATGAATGTGATGGGGCCTCCATAGTGCATGGATAATGCAGGAGGGTCCAATAAAATATAGTATAGAGTGAACTAGAAACCTTTAGGGAGCGATATAGGATCCCTAATACCATTGAGATGTTCATTCCGACCCCTGAAGAACGAGCTTGATTTCTTAGGGAGGGGTGTGTTACTGTGAGCAAGACGATCCTGAGTGTTGTGACGAGGTTGCCATTACACCCATTTTTTAGGTATATACTTAGGCAGTATAACCTAATCCTAACCAGCATCTTCCTAAATCCTAACCAGCATCTTCCTAACGCTTGGAGCCAATTGGTAAGGACTTTTCTTCTCTGGAAGGAGATCATTTTTTGCTAAGATATGCCTCTCTCTATATATAGGGATGGTATTATATGAACCAATGGGACATGTGGTACTTCAACATCGATAAAGAACTGGAAGTCGTCTTGGTTCTGGGTAAGGGGTAATTGGCAAATAGTGGAGGGTAATACGGTCCTAGAAATTATAGTATATGCACAATATCATGAGTATAGTGAGTTCTTGTTTAAAAAACATCTTCATTCACCATTTTTTGGTTAGCCATTCCATTGACTTATATTTTATGCAGCTACAGTTGATTGGTTCGAGCTAGAGCCATTTGAGTGGGCTGTTGTCAAGGCCATATACGAGCTATCCATTGAGAAGAGGTCCTTCAAAACTGTTGTAGTGAAGCGGTCCCTTTTTGTCACACATGTTCTAATGGCCACTAAGGGTAAGCAACCTCGATATTTTCGTGTTTTCTTTTTATGTTTTGAATAAGTATTAATACCTCATCCTTCTTGCAAAGTAACACGAGAATAAAGAATATGTCAAGGTGGACATGTTCTTTATAAAGCCCTCAGTGAGGTAAAGATGAAAAATCTAAGTACCACAATCTTAACCTATAAGCATTAGAGAGACGAGTTGTATCATCTATCAAAGTTAAACCCTCACCCAGAGAATAAGGGGAAAGAAAAGGTAGAGCCTCAAGAAGAGAAGCTCCAGAAGAGGAAAATGACTCACCAAAAATACTAAGCCCATGCTCTTCCAAAGCAACAAACTTCCATAGATGAGTCAATAAAGAAGCCTATTGTGACGAGCCCCATTTCATCTGTAAAAATAATAGATGTTGAGGAAAAAATCTAATAAAAAGAAGGAGGGATAGGTAGGTGTCCAAGGGAGGGGCCTCTGAAGGAAAGGCCCAAAATTTCATGGGTGACAGGTTTGATGATATAGCACTAGCTATTTTGGAAATGCTTCTCTTCGAAGTTTAGGTAGCTACGAAAATTCATCACAAGCATTGGACTGACAAGTATTCTTCATATGTCAAGACCTATGACTCGATCGACATGGTCAAGGATGGCCTCGCCCTGTAGGCTCACTCACAATGCTTCTTTCTCAATGCCCAGATGTACATGAGGAGATTACAAAGGCTTAATAAGGAATTTTTTTCAAAATGAGGCCGATACGGAGGCTAAACTGAAGAAGCTGAAGGCTAAGGCATCCACCACCGATGAAGTTATAGAGGCTTTCAAGGTAAGGCGGGCTGAGGCAGAGTCTAAGGTGGAACTTCTTTAAAAAAAATGAAGAATTAAAAAATGAGGTCTGCCTCTGCAAAGCCGAGGTAAATACCATGATGAAGTAGGTTGAAAACTCTAATAACTTGTAGAAAATAGTTTCATTAGTCTTGGAGGAGGCAAACAAGGAGAAGAGAGAGTTGAAGTCCCAAGTGGGTTAACTGAATACTGAGGTTGCTAGTCTGAAGTAACAGTTGAGCGGGATGAGGGAGATAGCTGTTAATAAGTATTTGGAGCCTTTCCATGAAATGGTTGAGTATGAAGGCCTCAGTTATACTGGAGGAAGGTCATATATGATAGAATCCTTAAGAGGATAGCTGAGTTGCATCCCGAAATAGACCTGATTGTAATAAGGGATGAGTTTCTCCCAGAAGAGCCGTAGACCACTCCTGCTGATGATGCTATTGGAGATTCAGTAAAATATTTAGAAGATGGCTATCTACAGCCTCAACAGGATGATTCCATTTCCTGGACTTAGGCTTTTCCTTTTCTCATTTAGCTTTCTATTTCAGATGTACTTTTCGCTTATTGTAATTAGTTTGTCATTTGAATCTACATAAAAAATATATTCATGCATTGTTGTTACTTTATCTTATTCGTACTTGTACAAGTGTTGATGTGTCAACAGATTATACAAATTACCGTTCCAATAATTCTGAACTGGTTAATAGTTTGAACTTGGTTGATGATTAATAACATGTGTTGATTTCTCAAATCAAAATGATACGATGACTTGGAGGTAATTTCAGAGCAATTTCAATGAAATGAACCAGTCTCTTTGAACAATCAATATTCTTTTAATGGATCATTCCTTTGCATTAAACTTTATATGGGTTTTCCAAGATGAACTAAGACTTTTATAATATTTCCTAAGTATAAAGGAGTTCAACGTCAATGTATAATCCGAACTTTCTCCATGTGCGATGATACAACGTTCATTGTCAAAACAAGTCACTTACGAGGTTGCTTCAAATTGAAAATAATGCAAATTTGTTTATCAGAGACCTTTTATAGCATCATTTCAATTCCTTGCAAAGGCTTCTTTCATGATGTTGTATTCATTCATAGAAGTTCGCCTCGTAGGTTTAAAGATTGGCCCCATAAGGGTGCTTCATACATTTCATTCCAAGGAGGATGATGTTCTTTATAAAGGAGTGACTCTTCCATGCATAGGGATAGCAGGCGCGGGACGGGGTCGGGGGTCCAGACCACCGCCCTATTACCCGTCTAAGGAGAGAGGGGCCTTTGCCCGGTTTACTACACTGTTTAATTTTTAATTTTAATTTTTTTTAAGTTTTTGATAATTTATTTTATCGCCCCAATTCATTAGATTGAGACAAATAATTTTAGTTGTCATTTTTTATTAGAACTAATGAAATTTTCCATTTAAAGTATTGAATTTTAAAAAATAAAAATAAAAACTAAACGGGACGGGGCACCCGTTACCGGTCCCTGCCCCGAATACCCAATTAAGCGGGTAATACCCGCCTCGTTTGGGGTGGAGCCCCGTCGGTATCGAGTTTGTCGAATTTTTTTTCCTTCCTTATCCATGTAAATATTTCCTCCATGATGTTTGATCCATCCATGAAAGGGGGTTTGCCTCGTATATTTCAAGGTTGGCCTCGGAAGGGTGCTTCATACCTTTCATTTCGAAATGGACGATGTTCTTTGCAAAAGGGTGACTTTTTCATGCTAAGACTTCCTCCTTAATGTTTGATCCATCCATGGAAGGAGTTCAATGAGTAATGAACTTCCAGATGTAAAAAGATATCTTTATTAATGAGATAATTACTTAAGCTGCGAAAGAACATTCAGCCATATAGACGGGTCTTGTTTACTGGTAATACATTCTCAGATGCTCAACATTCTAGGGATGGGGTAGTGTCTTTCCATCCAAGTCTTGGATTCTATAAGTGCCAGACCTTAGCTCTTTTGGTATACGGTAGGGCCCCTCCCAATTGAGATCTAACTTTCCCATGCCTAACTCCCTAGAAGATAAGAAAATTCTTCTCAATATAAAGTCTCTCCTATGATAAGCCTTAGAGAATGAGGTCTCTCATGTGGTAGTCAGACGGTGGAGTGAATTGCCCATTATACTTAGGATAGCTTATCCAACTAGACCCCTTTTGACGCATCAAGTTTCTTTTTCAAGGTATGCTTGATGGTTTTTTTGATAGCTTCCACTTGGTCGTTTTCTTGAGGGTGGTGGGAAGATGAGAATTAATTTTTGATTGCTAACTCCTCACACAAGTCCCCAACCTTCGAGTTGTCTAATTGTCTTCTATTATTTGATACACGCGAATGAGAAATCTTGAACCGACAGATGATGTTCTTCCTGATAAATTTGAAAGTGTTGGCCTTATTGATTTTTCCTAGAGGCTCTACTTCGACTCATTGGTAAAATAATCGATGGCAATAATGGTGTAGCTAACACCATCCCTTCCTTTGGGTAGAGGCCTTATGAGGTCCCTTTCATTTAGAAAATGGCCAGGAGCTCGAAACTACAATTAGTTCTTGAGAAGGTCGCCTCTAAATCGTAGAGAAATGCTAACATTTATCGCACTTCCTTGCAAACTGAAGAACATCTTTCTTCATAGTTGGGCAATAATACCATTTTCTTTGTATCTTGTGTGCAAGTGCTCTCCCTTTGGTTTGGTTGCCACAGACTCCTTCGTGAACTTCACGAAGAACGTAATTCACCTATTCTCTACTAGTGCAATGGAGAAAAGGTGAGGATAATCTTCTCTTATATAGCACCTCATCTTGTAGTACAAAATGAACAGCCCTTGTTCTGAGTTTATTGGCCTTTTCCTTATCATTTGAGATGACCTGATTCTTAAGGAAGACAATAATTAGCTGTATCCAAGATGTGGTTCTTCAATCAGCATGACCTTCTTTTATTTGGAGATAAGGGGTCGACGAGGTGCTCAATTGTGACAATCTCGAGATCCTTATTATTAGCTAACTTTGATAGGGAACTGTATAGACACTATCGTTCATAGTATTTGAGTTAACTCAAATTTCTCAAAGGATGGGAGAAGATCTATAACCTACTTGAGGTATGCTACCATACTTTTATCCATTGTAGTGAAGTTGCCATTTACTTAGCTAACCACCAACTGTGAGTCGTTGTGAACCACTAGTCTTTTTACTTGCATCTCCTTGGACAATAAGGCCAACAAGTAGCGCTTCATATTCAACTGTATTATTGGAGGCCATAAATCCATATCTTACAGTACAATTAAGTTTGTAGGTTTCTAGGCTAACTAATACCACTCTAGCACCTACACCTAGTTTCTCTGAGAAACCATCAACAAACAAGTTCCACGTAGTATTTCCACTGGTTCCATAGCCACCTCTATGTTCGAAGTGTTAGTAAATTTTCCTACGAAATCTGCAAGTGCTTGCCCTTTCACAAAAGCTCTTGGCTTGCACACTATATTAAATTTACTTCATTTTATAGCCTATTTCATTAACCCACCCGAATTATAGGTTTCTGAAGCACTTGTTTGAGTGGGAAATTTGTCAAAACTTGGATGCCATGAGCTTAGAAATATGGCATCGACTTCCTGGAAGTGGTAATCAAGGAAATGACAAATTTCTCTATGTCAGTGTAGAGAGTTTCTATTAACAATAGGCCCTGTTTACATAGTAAATAGGTAGCTACAAACTACACTCCTCCCTTACAAGTACAAAGCTCACAACCTTTGTAGAGACAACTAAATACAACAATAGTAACTCTCATTCTTTAGGTTTTGAAAAGAGGGGAACCTATCCCAAATGCTTCTTCAACCCTTGGAAAGCCTATTTACACTCCTCATTCCATTGGAATATCTTCACTTCTTTAAGAACTTTGAAGAATGGAAGGCATTTATCAGTGGCCTAAGAAACAAATCAACTCAACGGTACCATTCAACTTGTGAGACTTTATACTTCTTTTGGTTTGCTAGAAGATCTCATATTTATCAAGGCTCTGATCTTTTCAGAATTGGCTTCTATACCTCTCTAATTGACGATGTAACTTAGGAACTTCCTAGAGGTAACACCAAAAGCACATTTTATAGGATTCAACTTCATCATGTATCTTCTCAACGCTCGAAAAGCAGCATTGAGGTGGTTTACATGGTCCACTGTCTTGATGCTTTTCACCAACACGTCATCCGCATAAATTTCCATGGTTTTGCTAATGAGATCAACAAACATCTTGTTGACGACCTTTGATGGTTGTCCTAACGTTCTTTATATCTAAAGGCATTACCTTGTAACAATAAAGATCTTTATCAGTAATTAAGGAGGTATTTTCCTATTCTACTGGGTGCATGGAGATCTAATTATATCCTGAATAAGCATCCATAAAACTCAATAACTCATGACATGCAGTAGAGTCCGCAATCTAGTCTATCATTGAAAGTGACAAACTATCCTTGGGACATGCTTGATTAAAGTTGAAGAAGTCTATGCATATCCACTTGCTATTGTCTTTCTTTACTAGAACTGGATTAGAGATCCGATTTGGATAGATGGCCTCTCTGAATAACCCATTAGATATCAATTTTTCTACTTCTTATTTCAGAGCTTCGTATCTTTTTGAGTTAAGGGCTCTTCTTTTTTGCCTTGAGAGGAGTGAACTTTGGATCAATATTGAGGTGGTGGCGACTGATCTTGGGGTCAATGCCTACCATATCTTCATGTTTCCAAACAAATATATCCTAGTTTTTGAACAGGAAATCTTTGAGCTTCTGCTTGTTTTCCAAATTCATCTTCTTTCCTACATGGAGCATTTTTTGTTGGATATTGTTGGTATACTAGAAAGAGTTCCAGTTTCTTTACTAGGGTTGCCTGATAATTAGCCTCCATGATTTGAGGATTTAGTCCTTTATCCATGATTCCTTCTTCAGGGATCACTCCTTTTATAAGGGCGTTTACCATTTCGATGGCTCCATATTGTTCAAGGGTTTTCCCCTTCTCTAGGTGCATCAAGCATTTTAGTATCAACCAATACCATGTTAACACTTCAATGTTTAGCTTTTCTTAAGGAATTAAGATAACACATTTTTGATCCCATTGGATTACTTTTTACTGTGGCGATACCACATTTTGTAGGAAATTTATACAAAAGTGGTGTGGTGTGTGCTGTCGTAGGTACCCAAAAGTAATACCTTAACCTCTAAACTAATGTAGTAGTAGAAGTACGGGTCGATCCACTGAAGAGTATGTAATTCAATATCTTATGCTCCGTACAGTGATTGATGGATTTTGTTTGTACTGAAATCAATCTTATAACCAATAGAAATGTAAATTAACGAGTTGTACTAAATCATTAAAACGAACCTTGATCTAAGTCAACTTCTACCATTGGAGATTTAGAACCAATCATCGATCTACAAAGAATAATCAATCCACATTTTCAATATTTACCGTTAGAATTAATTCCTATTTCTCCTTAATTTTAGTTAGTTAGAAACCAACATTTTAATTAACCTTAATTATTAAATAACTTTTAGTTAGTTAGAAACCAACATTTTAATTAACGTTAATTATTAAATAACCTCAGACCACTACTCAAGATTCAATTTAATAACAGCTTTACACAATAGAGAAATTGATAAACTAGATAACACAAACACTAGCGTTTGCATTTAATCCATTTAAACATTCTTCCTAAGATTCAATAACCTCTATCGCAGAAAATCATTAAATCATAGTGCTTCACAAGTTAAAGGAATCGAACAATTACGGATTTGAAATTTAACTTAGCTATTGATCACAATACATGAAAAACTAATAGGCCTTTTTAGCAATCAAGCATGACAACCATATAATTATGCGCAGAAGANATTATCAAATCCTAGTGCTTCACAAGTTAAAGGAATCAAACAATTATGGATTTAAAATTTAACTTAGCTATAGATTTTAGTACATGAGAAACTAATAGATCTTTTTAGTAATCAAGCATGGCAACCATATAATTACGTGTAGAAGAACATTCAATACTAAAAATATAGATTAAACAATGAAACCAGATGGACCTCACAGTTATAATGTTTCCAAGGCTTGGTATCCTTTGATCAAGCACCAATAATTAGTTACACATGAAAAATCTAAGAAGAAAAGAGAGAAAAATAGTTAGTAAGTGTTCTCCTTCGTTCTGGACGTCTTCTAGGGTTTATAAAGTGTAGATAGATTTGTTTCCATAAGTGTTTGATTGAAATTAGGAAACCAGAAAATTCCTATCAGGAATGAACCATGTGGCCGCATGGTAGTAAGTCATGCTGTCACATAGAACATTGAAAATAGACCCTGAAGTTCGTTGAAACGCGTCTTGCGGCCGCATGGAATTAAAACCATGCGACCGGATGATTTTAAATAATTTCCACAAAATAACATTAATTATTCTGGTCATATCTTCCACTACCAATGTCCGATTGAGACAATTTAATATGCGTTGGAAAGATAACTCAAAGGGCTACAACTTAACTTCAAATGTCATCTTCCAATTCGATTGTTTGACATGTAAAAAATGGGTCTCAATATGAGACTGAAAGCCGGTGCATAACTTTTCGATTGGAAATTGATGTGTGATCATACTTTGACAATATTTCATCCCTTTGACATCTTATTTCAACCAATTGACTCGTAGTACTCTCAAATATTCATCATTTAGTTTGACAGAAATTTTGTTTATTTGCACGTTAGTCCTTGAAGTTTCATTTCCTTTCACTTTTGTCCCTTTTCACCTATTTCTTCCAAATTACGCCATCTCCATTAAATTGCCACCTAAATCAAAATATGAGATTAATAAGTACATTTTTTTGCACAAAATAATCATATGAGCACATAAAATAAAGAGGTAAAAATATGCATTTTACATTTCTATCAAACTCCCCCACACTTAGCTTTTGCTCGTCCTCGAGGAAAAACTCAATTTTAGTTTTCCAAAACACTCCGGTCGTATTGCCATGAACATAAAACAATCAAACTTTTTAAAATGTATAACACATCATGAACAACATTCTCACACAACTCATAATCAATTAGCAAGCACTTTCATATGAAGACAAGGTAAACCAAACATTGTAGACACTCACACAAATAAGCACTCAACTCTCATGTATTTAAAGGGTAGGTGTTTCACTCAAGTGCATTCCAATGAAGATGATCTACCATATGCTTGCATAGCTTATCATTCTCCGCAAATTAGACCACACGTATAATACAAATCATAAGGTCTTTTCAAAGGTTGTAATGTGGCTTAGGGTCAAGGTGGGAAATACCTAAATATGTAACTCAAAAGTCATCAAAACTAATGGATTCAAACGAATTAACTCAAGCTCAACTATACATAAGATCAATAACTCCACTAAACAGTTTCTTTGTATCTATTTCACACAAACCAAGCACTTTCTTGTAATGTTGGGAGGAGTTATAAACATAGATCTTCCTCCATCAATTCTGTTCTTTTTTTTCTTTTTTTTTTCTTTCAATATCACACTCACAATGGAATTCTTGAATTGAAATTGAAATATATATTCCATTCCACCAATCATAGTTCTACCATAATTTCATGCACCCCTGTACTTAATTCTTTCGCACACCCATATGTAACAGAACGATGAACAATACTCCACTAGCTCTATGGCTTGGGTAAAGATATTGTGTTTAGGGTTTAAAACTTGTAACTTGGGTTTACAAAAGAAAAGATAATAAAGCTCAAAGGGGCTCGACATAGGGCAAAATTAATTACAGGGTAGGCTATTTGGCTAAGGTAGCTAACTTATGTAACAAAGATGGCCTTAATCACATTTATGCATGCATGTATCAATATGGTCTCGAAGAGAATCAAGACAAGTTCTAGAGAAGCAAATTCATGGAAGAATATCACTCATGAAAGAAAATAGTAAGATTGATATAGATATGTAAGTCAGAAGGCTCAAAATCTCACTCACTTTTTGTCTACAACGTTTAGTTATTACCATCATCAAAGAAAATAACTGAACTAATTAACTCTAGGTCGGAAGATCATTTATTCAATCATGTTATAAATTCTTCAGAAGTTTAATCGACTCTAACACATTGCATACATAACCAAAAACCATTTAAAACCACAGTCTCAAATTTTTTTCTCATTCATAATGAACGGAAATATGACCTGAAGTCAAAGTATAAAAATAACATAGCAAAAATTCCCTCTCCCACACTTAAAACTTACATTGTTCCCAATGTAAAGTATAATGCATTGAAAAGGACACAAATAACTAACTAAAGAAGAATACAAAAATAAAAATAGTAAAAAAGTTAACTCACTTTGGGTTGCCTCCCAAATAACGCCTTTGTTTATTGTCTTTGGCTAGAATTATTGCTTTTTCCTTCAACCGACATAAAATGGGTCTTCGAGATCCAATTGTGTCACGTTCTCCACCT
>CAIGRQ010067602.1:0-10081 GCA_903798375.1 Fraxinus sp. D2006-0159 | reverse complement strand
TTATCTTCCTCTCGAGAGATTTGATCCATGAATCACTAGCAGGAACCATACTATTTCCATTGCTTTCCTCCAATGATTCAAGACTGTGATCACTAACAACATTCGAATCTACATGATCACAAACAACATACGCATCTACATGCAAAATTAAAAAGGTTGTGATCTCGAGACATTAATTTAACAATTTCCCATGCAGCAAAAATTACACTGCGGATCAATCACTCAGGCTGAGAGTTCCTGAGGGGCCAAATTCTAACAGCCCCAAGGATGATTTTGCGAATCTTGTTTTAGCTCAGAAATTGTTCGGGCTTGATACAGACATTGTTTGAAATTCTGGGCTGTTGAAGTTCTGCAACGACTCGTCGTGTACAAAATTCTTCTTAGTTGATCAAACGGAGGGTAGTAAACGTTCTTTTAAAATATAACTGAGGAACTGAGGATGGCTGATCATGGAATGTAACTGCATTTCTCCTGCTTTCGTAATCTGAAACTGCAGATCTGTGTGAGAAATATAGTTAGTATCCATGTTAAAGATCTTGAACAAGAATACAGATTGCAAGATAGATGAAAGCAGATTGTTTTTTGGGGAAAATAATGAATCTAAAGGACAGTATATATAGGGTTTAGGGAGTGAATTCCATGTTCAAGGATTGCTGTTTTTTGTAAAATTTCCTTATCCGTGTAGAGAAGGGGAAAAAAGTGAAATCAATTTAGGAATTTATACTTTCTGGGCAAACCAAGGAAAGTTACCGTGTTTATTTTATTTCTATTTTTTATTTCACGTGGATCGTAATCTTTATATATATATAGTAATGATCTTCTAAACACGGTGCTTAATTTTATACTAAGCACCGGGGCAGTTTCGTGGGACCGACAAATTTTAAAATTAACTTTTAAATNTCTTTATCTAAAATATAATAAATATATATATATATATATATATATATATATATATATATATAGTAATGATCTTCTAAACACGGTGCTTAATTTTATACTAAGCACCGGGGCAGTTTCGTGGGACCGACAAATTTTAAAATTAACTTTTAAATCATATATTTTATTAACTTTTATCAAAATATACTTTTAGCTACACCGTACAAGTAAGATTTCGAAAACAAGGCCATGTTCAAGCTTCATTGTGTAATTGAATTGGCAATGCCAAGCATATAATTTAGTTAAAATTAATTTATCAATCTCATTATTGTCAAATAGTGCATGTCGTACGGATGCCAATGAGCTGAGCAGTGATGGGCATCAATTTTTTGTGAAATTAATAAATCTTAGATATTAGGGAGAACAATAAAAGAAATTGTAATTCTTATTTTGGTTTTTTTTTTTTTGGGAAAAAGTCGTGCACAATGCTCAAAGGAGATGAACAAAATAAATTTAAAATTAGAAAAAAGAAAAGTAAAAAGAAAAGAAAAATCAGAATTATAGAATTCTACGTGGTCAATGAACTCCAAATGACACCACGTATAGAGATGGCAACAGGGTGGGTTCGGGGCGGAAGCTGGGCCTGCCCCATTTCCCCGTCCCGTTTATTTATTTAATTTTTTTTTCAGTTAACTAATTTTTTTTATTCTTCACGGGGCGGGACGAATTTTTTTGCCATCTTGGTCCACGTGTTTACATTAGATTAGGGACAGTAATTGATACCCTCCTCTTGATTGTGGCATTGAAATCTAAATTCAAGAATAATACATCCTTCGTTCCATAAAAGAAAAGGTTTTAACATATAGATATAAATGCACATTTTGTACAAAAATAAACGAATTTGATAAATTCAATCTTCTTTGAGATATTCATTTGGTTCTTGGACATAAACTATTGAAGGTAAATTTCCAAGTCTGGTGGAATTGTTATAATCTTGAGGAAAATGATCTACTAATCCAGGAAGCACCAATGCAATAATCCTAAATATTTTCATAAACCAACCTTCTTTATATTCCACACCCTTTCTCCAAGGCAATACTAAACTCCTAATCAGCTCGTAAACCGCATTTAAAATCTTCGGTAAAATGTATAGAAACGAGAAGTAGTTCTTATTTGGTTCTTCCTCTCGAACCTGCATCTCAGTCGAAGCAAGTAATGTGTTAGTATACATACCTTAGCTCCATGCACAATGGGTTTCAGAGAGAATTTTGATTTTTTTGTTGTTTTATCAAGGCAGTTTAGGTATTGAAAGATTTTTCATTTAAAAAAAAAAACTAAACAATGAAAAAGGAGATTTTGTTGTACAAAACAAACCTCAAAAGGTGTTTCTATAATTTTCAAAATAAAAACAAATATATCCATACTAGTCTGTTATCTTAGAGAATGTCTCTTTTATGAAATAAAAACGAGATTAGGCAATAGAAAAATTATGAAGAAATTTACATGCAAACCCTAGATGGAAAAAACTATGGATACAGAAGGAGATCATGTATTATATCAAAGATGAGTACAAGAAATGAGTGCTTTCAACGGCCAATCCCAATAAGAATTATTCTACTTGAGCATTATGTACCACGATGTAAACCAAAATGTATATGTAACAAAACCCATCAAATATATAGTATGTCAGAAGGGTTTTATTAGGGGTACATAATTTTTGTACATAGAGGGATACAAAACACTCACATGGAGTGGGCACCATTTGCATGGTGGAGTCCACCCCATGTAAGTGTTATGTATTCATCTATGTACAAAAATTATGTACATTTAGAATTATCATTGCTAAAATAATAAAAACTGTTTATACCACTCCAAAAAGGATCAATGGTAGGCCATGAGATCGAGTTGATCCCTCCGCTACCACCACACACCCCAAAAATTCTCATAATCTTAGTTTCACGATATATGTTGAGCTGTGAACTGGGCCAAAAAGAATTCGCGTCAACATACTCTAACATCTCTACTACTTTACA
Source organism: Fraxinus sp. D2006-0159 (assembly GCA_903798375.1). NCBI lineage: Eukaryota > Viridiplantae > Streptophyta > Magnoliopsida > Lamiales > Oleaceae > Fraxinus > Fraxinus sp. D2006-0159. Next base: position 7,172 of record CAIGRQ010067602.1, on the reverse strand, counting down.
TCCATATATTTAACTATGATATTTTTTACCATATATAGCAAAAAATGTTAAATTTATCTTTTATTTACAACATCAATACCAAAATAAAAACTCACCTGCCCCTTGTAGCAGCTGTTGAAGTATAGGCATGCCCCAAAGTGCCTAAAAAAGAATGTTTTATCATCGTACGGCAATCTAGGCACAATATCATTGCAATAAACATATCTCAAATACTTCACATTATACACTCTCATTTTTTCCTTCATGTACTCCCCAAATTGCTTATTCCCCACTCTTGGCTGACCAAATGTGTATACTCCTTCCAATCTATCCAACAACGTTTCTTCTCCATGCATAGTTAATATAGCTACAAATAAGATTGCCAATGCCCCTCCAAGGCTGTGACCTGTCAATACAAATTTGGCATTATTGTTATCGTGGATTAGGGTTTTTAGATTTTCCCTTATAGTGTAATAGGCAAAGAGTTTTTGGTTTGAATTCAACTGGATTTTCTTAGGCCATCCTTCGATCTTTTGTAAACCTAGAGCTTTGAGGAATCCTCCATGGATTTTTCCGATGCCTGGAAACTCGTACCACGAGATGTCGATGTCTGTGCGCCATGCGATGGTATCGAATGGTTCTGTCCCCGTAAATGCGACCACGATTAGGTTATTGTTGGTGCTTGTATCTTCGAACATAATTGCTTTCGTGGTGTTCATTTCCTCGTAATCTACAAAAGATTTGGTCCTAATAGTTTAGACTTTCAAATTAGGTTTAATGCGTTATGATAGTAAATAAAAAAAAACTATGAATTCAATTAATCTTGTCCACTCGAGCAACATGGGGGCACATAAAAAATAAAAATAAAAAAATAAAAAAAACTCTAAAGGGTCTTTCAAGAATAAAATTAGTGAAAATCTAAATATTGCTTACCAAAATCAATATTTGTTGGTGAATTACTCATATTTTGTAGCAAACAAACAAAAGTTATCGTAATAGCAAAATCTATAAATTTATTTTTGTTGGTGAATACCCACCTAAAAATTAAATTTATTAACATAATTCTTTTAATTATTATCAAGGAAAAAATCCAATTTGGAGAATCCGTTGCCAAAATTATTTTGTAAATATTGGTCAAGTAATTTGGACAAATATTAGAAAAAGATGTTGGGAAATCCAATAATTAGCTAGATAACAATTCAAATTTGAAATACCAAAATATAATAAATTAAAGTTGGAATAAACATATATTTGGGGAATCTGCATTTGAATTAATGTTTTATAATGTTCTTTTTGTGTAAACTACAAGTTAGAATGTTTGACTTAGCTTATAAGTCTTCTAATTTAAGCATATTAAATATTTCATATTTCTTACGTAAAACAAAAATAATTACATATTTTATAGATCTACTAGTAATATAATTATAGTCGCACCAAAATTTTAATTTCTTGCACCACAGTTTAATTACAATTAAGGTTTTCAATCTCTTATCATTGTAGCACTTACGTCTGTATTCTTATCTTCAACATTCCATTAATTAGCATATCTCATTTTTTCTAACAATTATGTGATTGGTTCAATTAAATATAAAATTATATGATTCATTTAATTGTACCTTTCATTACATGACACTTAGTCCACGTAGACTGGATAAAAATGTGTTTAAAAGAAGTTAAAGACCTAAGTGCTACAATAAAAAAAAAAATGTAGGACTTGAAGTACAATTAGACAGTTGTGCAACAAATAAAAACTTGGTAGACCTTAATGAGTTCTCACAACATAAAGATAAAGCTAAGTTGCATGGAAAAAAATGATCATAGTTTCTCACGTACCGTTCCAAAAGTTGTAGAACTCCAAGAATTTCATCTGTCAATTTGGGCAAAAAAAATAAAAAATGAAGGATATAAATCAGTGATGTACATATGCTGCTCTGGTAAGAAAGACATAAGTAAACTTAACAGAGATTTTGTACCTAACCTTCAACAAAAGAATACAAGTAAATGCAAGATTAACGATTTCACAATACGGATTAACTACGAGTAAATTTCGAAAAAAAAATGGAGCTAAAATTCCAATTATTTGGAAAATGAGTAAAACGCTAGGGTCCCTATTCCACAACACCAAGTGGATTGATAAGAGTATCCTTCCGAGCTATTGTGACGGATAAACTCTAGATTTCTAATCAAATGGGAGCGTATGTGCCTATTTTTAAAAGGTCGGAGACTTCAATGCCTCAAAAATTAGTGGACTCGAAGAATGGGGACCTTAGATGCAAAATATTGCCTTCAAATTTACCTGCCAATGATCTCTAATTACATTTTGGATGAAGGCTTTATTTTCGTAGGACAGTTTTGATGCCATCATAGCCAGGGATGGAATGTACCGGTTATCACCATTTTTAATGCTCCTGTCTAATTCTACTCTGGTGTCCAGATTTCCAACAACTGATCTGAAATTTGGCGATGTATTGTCTGGTCTCACCAATCTTCCTGCACACCATAAAATGGAAAAGTATTATATTAAACCAACAGTTGAAGAGAAAACTTAAATTAATAACATATTTTCTTTTAATGGTTTAAGTTTTTAAACGACGTGATTCAATTTCACATCAAACATTCAGACTAGATTGGGATCTCGAATTCAAGTCTCACCGTTACCAGTTATAAAAATTGTTGATGCACTAAGTTTTGATAAATATGATTCTTTTTGTACTGAAAACGTATTTTCCATGAGATCTGATTTGTGAGCAGTATAAAAACTTTTCACTGCTGACGTAGCAAGAGGACCTTACTTATGATTTTCTGTAACACTGAGAATCATACTTTATCTCTATCACATCAGCGGTAAGAAATATTTTTACCCTATCCACTAGCGACGGGAGATGAATTCTATATTTTCCATTACATCTGATCTCCTATCTACCATGGGCAGATTAAAAAATTATGATTCTTTGCAACAGTCAAATTCACGAGATGATTTCTATATTTTCCGTATGCACTCTTTAAGCTAGACTAACACCGCAATAAACAATGTTTTAATTTCTTCTTATTATCGCTACTTTTCAATCAACCTAGAAAGGTGACAAATTTATCCATTTAAAGTTTGTTTTCAACAGATAAACAACGCAACAACATAGAAAGTAATGAAGAACGTAAACCTGTTAGCAGATTCAAGAAAAGCATGCCGTAGCCACCATTACACGACGGATAATTTAGCCACAGCTCTAGCAGTGACCCTATCTCCGCCACAGGCTCTTTCAACCAAAGGAAGAGCTTCTGCATCATGACCGAGAAAAAGATGATCCATCGATGTCGAAAGCCTCTCACGGTGGCTTCTTCAGAGGTATTGAAGAAATCCTTTTTTTGTAATGCACTTGAACACAAGATTCTGATGCAATCCAAGGGACTAGCTTCTTCTGGTTTTAGAACCAAATACTCTTTGCAGAATTTTTCATCAGCCATTACTTTGAAGGGAAGGGACTTGATGATAAAATAGTATATAGGGTTGCAGTTTTTATATTCTTTCTGATAAAGATAGCTAAACCATGTGGCTTAAGCCTGTTAGTTCCATTAATTAGTGACTAAGACCGTCATTATAATATTAACATAGGATCAAGATTTAGAATATAGTTGTCAAATCTGAAGTTAAAATAAAATCAAAGTCAACGCTCCATGATCCGAAGTGATTTGAAGGCTTAATTGTCTGTGCAATTTTGGATATTTTAGTGCACCAAAATAGTTAAAATGTCTTAATCTTGTTTGATGCTGAATATTCTTAACATATCCAAATAGAAAAATTTTGGTAAAGCGATGATAAAAGAAGATTTTTTATTTATTTATTTATTTTTTTTTTTTGTTTCAATGATTATTCTACATTAACTTTTGCGTGATCTGGTATGTTACATATAAATCACTATCCAAAGTAGATTCCCATGAAAAGGAGTTTGTGCAGGGTGGACCCAACATTGAAGTTCAGTCCGAACGGACATTAACTGATCAACGTCGATAATCAGCGATCGTAAGGGCGATGTCATTAATTTTGGTAAAAATTAGAGAACTAAAAATATATGAATTGCAAACTAGGAAAATAAACCAGAGACATCACATAAGTATTGCAAGCTCTAATTAACTCAAGTGAAGAAGACATTTGAAAATAAAATGAAATATCGGTCATATAAGGTAAAGAATTTATCTATTGTAAAAAAAAAATGGTTCCCGACGTATCCAGCACGAGCAGTCGTGGAGGCTCGTCGGGTACTGAGTCCGCCCCTGAGTTTGTGCTAAGAAAGTCCCGTTGCATACACAAAAATGTAAGCTTAAACTGATATTAATACTTCACCTAAAAGTTGAAACTTGTGCATGCTTCATGTATTTAGCCCCTGTTTGACACCCATTTTGGGAGGAAAATGGGTTTTTGAATAGTGATTGATGGAAGAATGTGTGGTTAAAAAGTAAGGAAAATTTTTGGGTTTATGTGTAATATTATTTTATTAATAAAATGTGTGGTTGAAATGAAAAAAGAGAAAGAATGAAAATGAGAATGAGAAAAAAAATGGGTGTCAAACATAGGTTTAATGAATGAATTCGTCCTACACTTTGACAAGAATGTTGAATAGAAAAAAAAATTATATTAATTTATAATCTATTCAAAAATTATTTTTTTTTAATGAGACAAAAAGATGCTAATAGGATTAATAGCAAAATAACCCCTTAAAAATGTTTCCATTTGCAATATACCCCATACATATTGGGAATCGCAGAAACCTCCATATTTGAAACATTTTGTGCAAAAAATCCCCTACCGTCAAGTTTTCCATTAAAAACAGTAAAAATGTCAAAATTAAAAAGTAATAATTATAATTTTAGTATCTAAACTTTATATTTTTTTAAAAATTATACTCATTTTTTTTTACGTACCACCCACAATTCAAAATTTTTAAAACTTTATTTTCACCCCCACCCCACTTCACTTTACTTTATCTTCTTCTCCGCGAGCAAGCAGTGTTGGAAGCCACCACCGTCACGTGGGTGCCAAGACCATCATTCATCCAATGTTTTTCTAGTAGTATTGTTTCTTGAAAAAACTCCTTAAGTAAATGAAATGTTGCCAGATTTTGTGCAGAATTTTGAATTGGAAAAATTATGTGCGTATATCTGTGCGTTTCCTTCCTCCATATTTGAACCCAGTCCATCCATTTCAAATTTTTGTATGTATTCTGTAAAGTTTTCCCGTACTCATAGCATCATTCTTGTTTCTTTGAATTGATTGTATTAAGCGAGTTGTGAAGTCATCACTAACATGGCGTCCCAATTAAGCTCAGATTTTGGTAATTTCACCTGTGCAAATTTAATTATCTTTAGCCATTCCAATCAGAGGGAGAGAGGAGACCCTTTGCATAACTGCAGCATACAATACATAATCTCACACGCGTCCCAATTAAGCTCAGATTTTGGTAAGAGTTAAGGCTCCTTAATTACACACTTTGAACCATTTTCTCTTTATTTACAGAGTTACAGTTCTTCCTAGATTGAGATACGGGCGAGGTGGGTGCCGTGGGAGTAGAGATGGTCAGAGTACTCACCAACAAGTACAGAGCGTGAGATGTTAGCTCCCGTCTGATCTGTATAGAGGGATACAGTGCGCCAGCGCCACCACTCCGCCACCGAAGGATAGGGTGCAGCACGGTGGTTGAAGGTGGAGATAGAGAGTAAAAAGTCCTTGATTAACAGCTTCTGAGATGCGGCTCACTTCCCGTACCATATGAGGTATATGTTGATCGGAGATGACAACACCGGACCCATGTGGTAGCGTAGACTAGCGAGGTCCGATGAACCCTCAAACTTGATGGAAGCAGAGAGTGATTTGGGTGGCAACTTTGGGTTGAAGTACTGAGGTTGTACTTGAAGAGTGTGTAGCATGCGCGGAGTCAAGATTTAATAGCACAGGGGGAAAATTTTTTTAAAATTTCCACGAGAAATAGCAGGCATCTACTAAAAGTTGAGTCTACAAAACCCGTACGGCTACCATTTACTTTCATTTGAACTTCTAGACATCCTGATTTGAGATGAACATTTTCATGAATAATTTTCAGATTTTCAAATTGGAACACGACTGACGACACTATCAAATTTTCTTATATGTTAGCTTACTAAAATTCAACGTATTTTAGAATTCTGAAAATAATGGGTTCATGGATCCATCTTATCCAGATAAACTNAATAACTTTCATATGAATATGTTGAAATAAAATTTATTTCTAAATACATTCGAACATAATCTAATTCTTTCGTAATAGAATAAAATTTTAGAAAAAAAAATCAAGAATTTCATGAACTTATCACAAAATAAGAGAAAATTGTCCAACAAATCCAATCTTTAGAATTAGAACCTTGCTTCAGGTACACGGGCGTTTACACGCCCGTGTACCCGACCCCACACCCCCCACACACAATGGGGGGCCCGCCCCATTATTTTAATCGCCTCGGGCCCCCCTCATTGTGAGGGGGGCTGTGGGGTCGTGTACCCGGGCGTGTAAACGTCCAGGTACCAATAGCATTTTTGTTCCAAATTCCCTTTTTATTTGTCACAGGAAATACCAGATTTAAAATAACTCGCAAATCAATCTCATCAGACTTAAAAGGAACCGGTGAAAATATCAATTCATAGGGACCAAAAAGGTGCAGGCAGAAGAAACATACCAGTAAGCAGTGAAGTTAGAAAACTCATGAACATAAACCATAACTCCAATGGATCCAGCTGCAAATATACACTGCAAAATCCTCAAAAATAATCCACTTATAGAACCTGTCCTCCCCAACAAATGCTTCTTGTCTCTTTCTCGGTAAATCCCTTCAAATAAAAAACGGCCCTTTTCCTCAATCAAAAAGGACCCTCTCCAAATCCCTAGATTCTTCCAATCTCCCCCATTTCATCAACCCGCTAAATCAATACCTGATGGCAATCATACATACCACTCTCTCTATAACCAATTTTTTTTTTTTTTTTTTTTTTTCAAGACAGCAATGCTACATGTACAATGTTAGGCTCTATTGTGAGTGGTTGCAACCCAATGTTGTAACCCAACATTGTACAATGAGTATTATTCAATTAATTTTGGGGAAGAAGACAGGTGGGTGGTGGAAAATAAAGTTTTAAAAATTTGAAATAGTGGGTGATACATAAAAAAAAAAAT
>CAIGRQ010067586.1:0-10221 GCA_903798375.1 Fraxinus sp. D2006-0159 | reverse complement strand
AGACTGATGTGTTTAAGCCACATTATTTTGGAAAAATGTATTCTGAAATAGTAGATTGATGAAAAATATGTGGTTGAAAAAGAAGGAAAAGTTATTGATGTGATGGAAAATATTATTTTATTGAAAAATGTATGTTTGAAAATGAGTAGAAAAATGAGAATAAAAATTTTAATATGTATCAAACATGAGCTTAATTGAAGAATGTGTGGTTGAAAATGAGTAGCAAAATAAGAATGAAAAAAATAATGTAGATCAAACTTAGGCTAATTAAGTTTTTTAGCGAGCTAAAATTTTTTAGTAGCACTTAAATACAGGTAATGTGTTTTGTGAAGATAGAGACAGCCATTTCCAATAGTATTTTGCAATGTTCCTTTACTAACTATTTTGTTTGAAATTTTCCAACTTATTTTTATTATTGACTTTCGTATAAATAAAGTTATTTAAAAACTTGAAATTAAAGTAAAATAAAAAGCTTAGAAAAAAGGAAAAAATTTTAATAAGGCACGACTACAAGTGCTTAATCTTCTAATAAGCAGTCAACTTGGCAGTTTGAGCTCGATGTCCAGACATGATGTTTCGCTTGGACCTAGACGATGTTTAAACGTGCTTTTTAGAACGTTGTTCAATACTAGCTCATTTGAAAATTGAAGTATTACACATATATAACTTTATTTATTTGAATCGCCTCGTCGTTTTCATTGTGTTTCTTCCTTTGGAAGCTTCTTTGTGGTGGGCAAAACAATTATTTGGGGAATTTGGTTTCAAATAGAAATAATTAATGCGAACGACAAAATAAAGTGTTAAAAGCACTTTTGAGGTAAAAGTGAACTAGGAAAAGTAAGCATTAGAAGATGAATTTTCCGTGCTTCCTCATAATTGAGTTGGCTTGATTAGGACTTAACACTCAACTAGTTGTTATGCAATTATTTTAACTTAATTGAGTCTTATTTATGTTGTGTTTTTTACAAGCCAATAACATAAGAATTCATATCTTGTTGGGATCTCTATTAACAAACATCATTTCTTCAATAAACGGAAATAGCAAATGTATAATGAGTGACGTTGTTTATACCTAAAAGAGACAACCCAGTGTAAATTTTGGTGGGGACTACGACAAAAAGTAAATAAATACTTAGCCCCAATTTGGTGGGGATGAACATTAAGTAAATTTTGATAATAATTGTGGTTGAAAAGTTGCGGAAAATCTAAATTTTAATCTCTACTACACAGTGCTAAATATTTGGTAATACAAAATTGGACCAAAAGATTAAAGCTCGCTTTACATTTGATTTGTAAATTGTACAATAATATACATGCGATTTTAGCCCCTGTTTGAGCTTAATTATAATTAGTTTTTGGAAAAAAAAATATATATTTGCAATAATTATTTTTTTAAAATGTGTGGTTAAAAAATTAAAAAAAAAAAATTTGAATTTACGTGTAATTATTTTATTAAAGAATATGTAATAGAAAATAAAGAGAGAGAGAGATGAAGCCCAAACAAGGACTAACTTTTACTCTTATTTCTTTAGTGATCTCTAATTCAACTTATCAAATATGTTATTATTCTGAGAAATAAAACAATGAGCCACATATTAATTTGAGATTTTTCGATTATACTATTAGGTTAAGTAAATATCATTTTAGATAGATTATTCTTCGACTATTTTTATACAAATTTATTTATCTATTTTTTAATTTTTATTTGGAAATGAGTCAAATTGACATGTAGAAAGACATAATAGATGAACTTTTATATAAACAAATAGAGCTTCTTTTTTTTTTTGTCACTTTAGAAACTTCAATTTTTAAAGATATGGTTCAATAGAATAACGTCATTAATCACCAATGTAAATTGGATTGCGACTCATGGCCATTTGGACCACTGAAAATTACTATTATGGTGCGTTTGATTGCGAGCGTAGAATTTGCATGGAAATAAATAAATTTTAGACAATGCAATTGCCTAGAAATTATTTGTACGAAAATTATTCATTAAATGTTTTTGATTGATTTAATTTTCAATCTAAAAAATATTATGCTTATCCATTGGTGGATAGATAAGAGAGAGGGCATTAATGACAAAAAAATAGTGAATTACCTAGAAAATAAAAATCACATCTCACAAAAGAAAATGTGTTCTTTGAAAACAAGGAAAATGTGATCACTTGATCAAACGTAGGAAAATATTTTCCATGAAAAAAGTTGTCAATCAAACAGCACAAAAGTAGGAAATTAAATTGGAAAAACATATTTTCCATGGAAACTATTAGCAATCAAATGCACGAATCACATTAATCGATAATAAGACATCACTTTTCCATGAAATGTTTGCAGAACTCATTAGTATTATATTTTTGTAGGGGAGTGAAAATCATTAGTCCCTGTATGGCGATGATTAAAATCAAATTGTAATAAATTTTGATAAAACTTGATGAAACGCGTGATTGATAATTTTTGGATATACTGAAACGTGTGATTAAAATTGATTGTTAACTTTGATTTAAATTAAAATTAAAATTTTAATCCCTATCAAGCATGGACTTAATAGTTGTTTGAATAGTTAAGTTCTAACCTCTCGAGTTCTAGCCTACTACACACCACATATTTACCCTAAATATGCATTTAGGGTGTTTTTGAGCCACATTATTTTGGAAGAATATCTTATGTAATAGTAGATTGATGGAAAATGTGTGATTGAAGAAAAAGGAAAAGTTATTGAAGAATGTATGGTTGAAAATGAGTAGAAAACTGAAAATGAAAATTTTAATGTATACCAAACATGGACTTAGATTTTGCTTTGGTAGGACCAATTTCATTAATTAATATCGTTGCAAACAAGAAAATAAATAAATAAGCACCCAACTATATTTAAAATCTTAGGTGTAGATTAATTACACAATGTTAATGTTGAAGAGAGTCAAATAATTCATATCTCTGAGCTTTAATGAAACTTGGTGCAACGACATGACTTGTAGAACAACTCACATGCCCATTTGAGCTGCCATAAATTGTCCTTTTCCTTCTATTCGATACTAACAAATCACAATCACGAGATGGAGATGAGGGCCTATTAATTTCACGAAAGGTCAGTGAAGTTCAAATAAGATTTTAAATTGGTATTTTTTTTAAAAAAAATTATCTATTCAGTAAATGGAAGTTTGTTAACTTACATAATTGATCCAAGTTCGAGAAAGAATTCGTAATAACATTAAAAATACCGTAAAAAATGATGAAAATGTGATAGTTGGAAGGAATCAATTGCTTTAACAATCATTAGCCCACATCAAGTTTAGCGACTTCTACATAAGTAAGAGAGTGACTAAGGATCCATCTGACGTAACTTTTGTTTTTGAATCCGTTCGATTAATCTTATAAAAGTATCTTTTTTCTAATCGTTAAGAGTTTTCAAAGAAAGTTTGTCAAATGTGACTTCCATTAAAAATATTTTCGAATAGATAAATATTTTGAATATTAATTTTCAAATAAAAATTAAAGTAGATTTCTCAAGAAACTCTTCTAAACATGTTAGTTATCTAACTTTAAAGATTAAATGAGTCAGAAAAATACTTTAATAGTCAATTTGAAATTTTCTTGAACTTCAATGACCAGTAGTGAAATTGAGTTATTGAAAGCAACAAAAGAGCATCTGCATTCTGCAACTCAAAAAAAAAATATTGTTCAGGGGATGGACCAGTTGCCAGAGCATTTGCAGTTTATTTCTAAAAAGACAACAATAACTCTGCATATTGTCAACACCAATATTAGTTGATCATGTCGAGTCCTGCATTCATTATCTATATCCAACCTCTCTTGCTCCTAAACAACTTAGCTCCAGTTTGGTAAAAAATTTAATTGAATTCAAAGTCAACAATTAATTTTTAATCTTAATCATATGTTTAATGAGATTCATAACTTTTCAATAACATATTTCATCAATTTTATCAAAATCTACTACAAATTTAATTTTATTCCCCTCCAAATAAAAGTTTAGTAAATTTCATACTGACCTCGAAAGAGATGCCTATCCACCCTAACGAATCCTACCTCAACACGAGCAGTGCTTGTTGAGACATGACTTTCATTTTAAATAGCCAACTTTTATAAGAGAAATAATTTATACATTAGAGCATCTTCAATGTCGACATGAATTGAAATAGAAAGATTGCATGGTGATGGTAGATTGAATATAAACAATGTGTACACGAATATCTCTCCAATGCAACATTCTAAGACTAAAGTGACAAGAAAATAAATAAATAAATATTGTCAAGATGACCGTAAATATGGTAGATTGAATATAAACAATGTTCACATGATTGCAGTCCATGGAATGTATTGAAGATGCTCTTATATATGTCGATTAATATTTAAGTATTTAACCGAGTTGTTGTGAAACATTACATTAGCCAAAATCATTGTGCAATTCACTTCGAACTATAACTACTAATTTCTAATAACATATTCTGAGTGTGTTTGAAACCCATTTTTTGAAGATAAAAATTTTTAAAATAGTGATTGATTAAAGAATGTGTGGTGGAAAAGTTATGAAAAGTTTTAGATTTGTGTGTAATATTATTTTATTGAAAAAATGTATGGTTGAAATGTAGTAAGAGAAAAAAATGAGAATGAAAATGAAATAGAGAATGAGTGCCAAACATGGGCTCTGTTAGGGGATATGCGTATAGGTTGTTTTGTATGTCGACAAAAGTTTGACATAAGGTTAACAGCACGAAAATAATGTTAAACGACAAAAGAAATGGTAGAAATCAAAAGAACGAAACAAGAAAAGAATGGTGTGAAAACGTCCGAGGCAAAATTAGTGAAAATAAAAAAAATGAAAAAAAGTTTCTTAAAACAAAATAAAATAAAAACTTATTTTATAAAAAAAAACTTTTTAAAATAAGATAAAAACTTTTACTTTGCTTTTTAAAAATTTATTATGTATATATAATGCAAAGTTACCATTTACCCCTTTTAAAATTAGTGAAAATGATGAAAAAAAAGTTGGATGGCTATAATGAACTTTATATGAAATTGGAACTTTATATGAAATTGGGTGGTCGTAGTGACAATAAATATAAAATTAGATGATCATGGTGACACTAAGTATATAATTGTGTAGCTATTGGTGTATTTAAGACTTTATCATCACAAATTGAATTTAAATATGAGCAATTTGCTATGAATATAGATGTTGTATTGTAAATCTCAACTATTTATGGACGTGAGGAGCATTAACATCATTATTATAAACTGTTTGTTTATCTCACAACTGTATAGATCATGACAAAACTAAGTGTCACACACACACACACACACAGAGAGAGATTAATTATTTACCGTCAATTTTCATCTACATTCTAGCTTTAATCTAAATTAGCTTAGTAACCAATTAACAAATCAAGAATTTGATTTTTTTTTTATTAAATTATATTTTATTAAGTACTTAGAATTTTAATTCCACTTAAAATATTTTCTAACATTCATTTAATCCAACATCATTTAGCCCCTTTTTCATATGTATTAACAATCAAATGAATCAATTTTAGCTATTGATATCTTTCAAGTAAAATTAACCCTATTCATTGTGCACCTTTTTGAGCTTCATTCTTTAAAACTCATTTTTAATCACACATTGTCATAATGATTTTACATATAAATTCAAAAACTTTTTCAAACTTCCAATCACATATTTTCCAAAAAAAACCACGATTACAAAATATACTCTCCTATAAAATTGGGCTCAAACAAACATATTTTCTTTTATGTAAATTCTGAAATTCATGCACATTAAAATGCATTAATTCACAGGAATTCATCCAAAATTGCATAAGCTATTAAAGTATCTCTCAACATGTTTTTCAAAACCTATGTTATTTATTGCAATACTTAGACAAAATATGTCTCTTCCATATATCAATATTATCCCTGAACCAACTAAATGGTGATCAAGTAATTGAATGTCACTGAACACAAAATAAATAATTAGAACATAATCAAAGTCATTGAAATCTTTTAAATTAAATAAATATTAAATCTAAATAATTAAAGTCATTGATATCAACTTTATAAGCTGTTAAGTTGCAGCTTTATATACCATTGCAATCACAGCGGAAAATGATTGTCCAAGTCGTACTATTTGGTCCTTGATTTTGTTTCCTTTACAGACCAAGTCCTCTTTATTTGCTATTTAGGTCCTTCAACTTTTAAACTTGAAATCTTGATCCCTAAATTCCAAATTTCGTAGATTTTTTTTTTATCCTCTTTGATCAATTCTTGTTCTGATTAATTTGTTATCGTCTAATAGCAGGTTTTCTCCTAAAATAATTATAAAACATAAAAAATTAATATCAAACTCATAAAAGTACTCTCTAACACACACTCTGTTCCAGATAAGGGTGTAAATAACATTTATCGAACACTTCCAAACTTGAACCTTTATTAGTCGTCAAATCAAGCAAAATAAAAACTCAATTAGATTCTAATCACAAATACCCAACTTGATATATGATATTAAATTTCTCAAAGTAAATATCTAAACCATAAAAATTCAATTCTCATTCTCAACACATGATCAATATGAGCTCAAAGCTTCCTTTGTAACTCCCGTAACTCAAACAAGTTAATGAAATACAAGAATTAATAGAAATTTTACAAACTTCATATATCGTATATTTAATTACTTGAATCAAGTTATGTACTTCAACTCCTAAAGTACATTTTCCAAACAACACCAAATCGTGAATATGTCAATATAATCTCTCATCTCACGTAATGCTCTCATAGTTTTTCAATTTCTTCTTCGCGATGGTCTACTTAATAAGTGATATTGGATTTATTTTCATCATCATCTCAATCACTCTCCAAATTCTTACTCAATCACCAAGACTTAGCCAAGAGGTACTATACTTTTGTTTTATGCACGTACTTTTATCGTATATGCTCATCAAAACAAGATAACATACATATATTTTCTTTTTCTTTTTTTCCTCATATATAGATAGCTATTTTGCTCAACATTGATGATATCAATGTCAAGCCACTTCTTCCTACTATTCTTCTCTCCATTCTATGGTAGGTACGTAGCACTTTTCAACGTTGATGTTTGATTTGATTAAAACGATGTAGGCTACTTCTTCCTATACGTTTATCTCATTCTTCATGTACTATTGAAACGTCTTTTATTGGGTCAAGGAGAAAGGCCAAAAAATTAATCAAGCGGTGATAGTATAGTTTTTGGGTGGATCTAATCACCACTAAGTGTATTTTTTAAATAGATTTTTAACATGATTCTAACAAGAGCGATTAGTATAATATCTACATATTTTGGCCTTAAAAGATGGGGTACTTACAAAAATACCCTTAAAATTATAGATGTTTTGAAAAATCATGTGAAATGTTTTTAAGAAGTAAAAAATACTGTGTAAAACGAAAAAGTGACATTGTATCACTTTTTTTTATAAAGATTGTCACTTTTTTAGAAAAAGTGACACAAGTTCAAAAAAAGTGACAAAACTCAAAAAAAGTCACGAATACCAAAATAACACCATCCATTTGTGTATTGCCAGTAATCATATTTTTAAAATAATTAGCACGTTCAGGCCAAACCACATGCTGGTTAGGTTAGGAAAATATAACATTTTATTTTATTTTTTTATCTTCTTAAAAAATAACAAAAACTTAAAAAAGTGAAAAAAAACTAAAAAAAGTGACAAAATTTAAAAAAAAGTGACAAATTAATATAATCTACACAGATTAAAAAAAGTGACAGACAATAAAAAAGTGAAACACTCAAAAAGTGACAAATTTTTTTTTAAAAAAGTGACAAACTCAAAAAAGTGACGAAAATTAAAAAAAAGTGACAATCACTCAATAGTGACGAAATTCAAAAAAGAAGTGACAAAAATAAAAAAAAAAGTGACAAAATAGTATAATTGTGATTTTCTCGTTGACAAAAATCCAAATTTGAGCTGTGATCAGCGTATTTTGATATTATTTTGATTTCATTACGAGTTCACTGATATTAAGGTCCTTTTCTTTTACATGTTATATGCTTGTGATATGTTTCACTTCTACTAATTAACATATTAATTTGGATTTGAAAGTTATTCAATTAAGTGATAAAAATTCAAAAAAGTGATAACAATAATAAAAAAAAAGTGACAAATAATACTGAACACCAACTATAATTAAAACAGTTTGACACCAACCTCGGCCATCACCCAAAAGCTTTTTTTCGTTCTTTTTAGTTAAAAGTATAATTTAATTTAATTGGTATAGTATATGATTGGGACTGATCAACCGTTAAAAGAAAGAATCCAACAAAAAATTAACTTGTAATCTTTGTTTCGATTCAGAGCAACAAATTCATAGCACCGCATTTATGCAATCTTCATTATAAAATTCCAGATTTATAAGTGCAAAAGGCATTTAATTTTTCGTTATTACTCAAAACTTCTTCCCTTTTCCGCTCGTAGCAAAACACGAATCTAACCAAATGACCCTTAGAAAGAAATCGGCAATTCATTTACTAGTTTCATACCTCCAATTTCAGCAATTCCTTTACTAGTTCTTTCTCTCCACCCACACAACTTTCTCTACGAGTTCTTCAATTTCAGTTTCGAATTCATCCAGTAGCAATTAAACATACAACATCTCCATTAACAGGAAAGTAAATGACCAAAACTATCAAATAACATCTCTAATAAGAATTTGAATTTGAGAATGATTGCTTCATGAGCAAAATGATACATAATAATCCCGACAAAATCCAAAATCATAAATTGAAGAACATAATCGAACAAGAAATCGTACCGACAGTTCAAATCAAATTCAAATCTTTAAAAATTAAGCTAGCAATTTAAGAATTTTAACTATAGACATAAGATGTAAATTATACACTCAAGGTGTAAATAAATACTAGTGCAACAATGGGTGTCTTCACCGATGATCTCGAAACACGATTACATAAAAACCACAATGTCCACAACTAATTCTTTTATGATTAAACTATGAATACCAAAAAAAAAACAAAAAACAAAAAACCATAACTCAATCTTTTTTCATTCAAAAAGCCTAAACCCCATCCTCTAATTCACGATTTCACAATGGATTCTAGTATTTTTCATCAAATAAATTTTACCCAAGAAAAGATTCGTGAGCGAGAGAGGCGAACAACATACATGTAATCGAGTCGAAAAACACCACCTATCATGACGACGAGGAATGCAGTAAAACAGGGGTTAAAAACACCAATAGTGTATTGGCCGGAAATCGCCAAAAAAGAAATAACAGATTTAGCATTTGGTTGGGATTGATTTGTGAATGATTAAGAGTAAAATTTGGTATGGTAACGGGTGGCGAGAGGCAAAATGAATTATCCTCTTCATTTGTGTGTTCTGTTTCTATGTCGATCCACGCATTCCTTTGCAAATTTAAATTTTACGATTAATTTCTGTCTTATTTGGTTCTTGTCACAGTAAATTTTACGATTAATTAAAGTTAATATAAACTTAAAAAATTTAGTGTATTAATCAATTTTTTTAATAAGTAGAAGGGTCAGGGCCTAATTTTGCCTTAAAAGATTACAAGGTATCTGTTGACACTCTAAAAATACAGCCCAAAACTAGAGGCCCAAAATGAGAGGTCCGATTAA
Organism: Fraxinus sp. D2006-0159; assembly: GCA_903798375.1. Classification (NCBI taxonomy): domain Eukaryota; kingdom Viridiplantae; phylum Streptophyta; class Magnoliopsida; order Lamiales; family Oleaceae; genus Fraxinus; species Fraxinus sp. D2006-0159. The sequence goes on along the minus strand of CAIGRQ010067586.1, from coordinate 563 downwards.
AGAACCCAANAACGGGTGGCGAGAGGCAAAATGAATTATCCTCTTCATTTGTGTGTTCTGTTTCTATGTCGATCCACGCATTCCTTTGCAAATTTAAATTTTACGATTAATTTCTGTCTTATTTGGTTCTTGTCACAGTAAATTTTACGATTAATTAAAGTTAATATAAACTTAAAAAATTTAGTGTATTAATCAATTTTTTTAATAAGTAGAAGGGTCAGGGCCTAATTTTGCCTTAAAAGATTACAAGGTATCTGTTGACACTCTAAAAATACAGCCCAAAACTAGAGGCCCAAAATGAGAGGTCCGATTAAAGAACCCAAGATAAAGGCCTAATAGGAATCAATTTAAAGGTCCAAAATGAAAAGTCCAATTGGGAAGTCTGAGATAAAGGCCTTGATAACGGAAGCCCAAAGATAAACAAACGTCATCGCCCAAGCGACAAAACGCACAGGCTGAATGAATAAAAGGACATACAATCGCCCAGAGCGATGGTTCGATTATCGCCCAAACCTTCGAAATCGCCCAGGATGGAATGCATCTGAAGTATCGTGGCCAACTAA
>CAIGRQ010067576.1:0-26008 GCA_903798375.1 Fraxinus sp. D2006-0159 | reverse complement strand
ATCACCTTTTAAACTAGTCGCTTTGATTTTGCACAAAATTTTATACTACTTTATTAAAGTCTGTGCAATCAGTATTAGCAAGTGGCAATACTTTAATAATAATCATGAAATTAAAGTAACCAATATTAACATCGGTTAATCTAGTCAATACTTTCGCTTATTCAACTCGACATACCAAATCGGCCCACCCCATACAATTTATTTATTTTGTCGGTTTTCGAACCCGACCTATGCCACATTGCCACCCCTATATACAAATGCTTTCCAAATAAGCTAATTACACATACTGTTCAAATAAGCTGGAAAAAACTTATTTTTTTTTGCAGAGTCGTAAAGGATTGGAAAATTNGAAAATTGAACTTTCATTAAGTAAATCAAACTTTGCTAGCGAACATACACTAGTTGATTCATAGATACTATTACTATCCAGGCGTGTTTGGTTCTGATTTTTTGCAGATTAAAATTACAAAATTGATCGTTACCTTATCTATGAGGGCCCCACATGAAAGGGAGGCAGTCAACTATTACGGCTGGAACTCATGACTAAAATCAGATAAAAAATTAGAAACAGACACGCTTAATCTCTACCATTCATATGCTGAGTTGGTGTTCTTGTTTTCCAGCTAAACTGATCCAATCGTCTCTTTGATTTTAAGAATGCTTATTTTAACAACAAGTGATTGCCCTTCTTTGACCCGACTTTTTTTTAGCTATATGACCTATCAGAAGCATAAACTACTAAGCACTAAAAACTATAAAGCTTGTAAGAAATAACAATCCAAATAAATACTTGAAACATCTTTATGCTCTCTCAGTATGGCGGATAAATATCGATTCCAACTCCGGCGGATTAAAGAATTCCCTAGCACCATTAAAATGACACGTAGATGTAGGCCGGCGCTTCCTCGGTGCCGGCGGGCAAGACAATTTCTCCGGTATCTTCGATTCTCGTGCTGTCGGAGTAGTAGAGGATTCACTGTCTTCTTCAGTTTCCACTTTGGGTTTTGTGGATATTGATTTTAATGGAGTCCCGATTACGATCCCGGATATTAACCATTTCTTGCCTTCTGATTCTTTGCCTCCATAAACCATGTTTAATACAGAGCAAAGTCTTATAAGCTGAGAAAGAAGGGGAAAAGTGAGTTTTTTTGGGGTGCAAAAAAATTAAGAATAAACCAAAAGGGAAAGGAACGGGGAACGGAAGAAGCAAAATGGGAGAGTAGAAATAGCAATTCAAATGAGAGAGTCTACTTATTTGAAGAGAGAAGGATGAAGGAAACCGAGTGAAAATTTTGAGATTTTGGCGCCTATTTCGGCGTTTGAGTATTTGGCCAGCGTAGCATCATTTAATTATAAGTAATTTTAGTTTTAATTATAAGTAGGATTTAGATGTCAAATGACTGAAATTACATCAAAATATAGCCTATCTATTTAATTTAGCCTTCGTTCCAATCAAAATTAAACATTAATTTCAATTTCAATCACATTAATAACAGTTACTTATTAGAATAATTCTGCTCTATCAGGCCTGTAAAAGGTCTGGTAGAGCAGTTGCTCTCACATGAGATGGATCCCCTCCAAAATATTAAACACCCCACCCACCCCCCATCTTACATTTGCTCTATTAGGTCTTTTACATGCCTAGTAGAGGAGCTCGATTCTACTTATTATTATCTATACATAAGATCCAGTACAATTCTTTTCACTATTTCTATTTATAAAATTAGAAACCTTATAAAACGGCCCTCTTTAGTTTACTGTAGCTAATTTAATTAAACAAATTATTGGGCCCAAACTTGTGGACTTAATTCGGCCTGCTTTAGGTGGTTCAAAAGTCAAAATTAGTCAGAAGAGCATCTATCTGTACAGTTATCAGTGATGCAGTAATTATGATAGTCTAAGAGGAAAAATTATAATATAGGTCCTCAGATTTTAAAAAATTAAGGGTTCGTTTGTACTTCAATTTTGAATTTTTGGTTTATTTTCAATTTTTTTTTTTGTTTTATTGTTTTGAATGTCTGTTTCAAAAATGTTAAAAATGCATTTGATTTGTCATTTTGAAAAACTTTCTCAAAACAGAAAATTAGAAAATATATTTGATTTAAAATTTCAAAAAATGTTTTATGACATCTTATTCATCAAAATTTCATTATTCATTAAAAATATTACAATTTTATTTAATGCATTCAAAATATGACAAATAAAAATAAAAATTAATGACGTGGACTGAAAATATTTTTATGTGTTTATTAAATATTTTTTAAAATTTTTATGTAAATAATCATGAAGTGCTTTATTTTTTTGAGAATTTTTTATAATTTTATTTTTCAGATTTTTATTTTATTATAATTATAGATTTTATGTTTTCGAAACTTTTAATATTTTTTAAATTTCATTTCTTAAAATTTTATATTTTTATATATAATATTTTTTAATTTTTAAAAATTTATCTAAACGCTTATTTTTCATATTTTGAGTGTTTTTGTATTTTTCACTAAAAAAACGCTCAGAATATAGAAACACAAGTATTTTGATATTTATGTTATACATTTAACCTTCTTTTTGAAAATGTATTTTAAAAATATCAGGTCAAATACGTTTTCGGCATTTTGTAAAATTGAAAACAGCAAAATAAACACACTTTAAGTAATTGAGTTTCATTCAATTTTTTCATGACTAGTAGGTTTTCGACTTCGATGCAAGCAAATATGCACTAGATGAAAACCACTCGTACAATGGCTCCTTTTGAAAAGTTATTACTACTCATTAAACAAACGACAATGAAATGCAAAGATTTTTTTTTTATTTTTTTATTTTATTTTTTAAATAGGACTTCAACTTTTCTGGTTAGGGGTTGTAGCTCGCCCCATGTTATAGACGAGTTGCGGATGCAAGTCGAGTAGCAAAACACGGCTCATATAAATTGGCTCACGAACCATTAAGATTTTTGACTTAACTCATTAGCTCGTGGGATGAGCCAAGCCACACTTTGATGAAGTGAGCCGACTCACATTGCTAGATCCATTTAACACTCGTACTTTTGGTTTAATTATTTATTTTTATATTAATAAAAATAAATTATATTTGTAAATTTTTTATAAACTTTTGCTAAAAGAGAAGTATGCGCATTTGAAAGGTCCTCGTGCAATGTATGATGATGACAAAATAGACGAGCCATAAGATGATGCCAAACGAAGTGGTGGGTCCAACTGGTAGTTGCCATGCTCACATCACATCACCCAATTAGAAACCAAAAACATGACAATGCACCTAGCAAGATTTAGGATTATGTTTCTTGGCCAGGTTCAAAGTCCGGCCAAGGGAAAGAAGGGCGTTGTGTCGCCCCCCTATTGAGTCGGCCCCCCTCCAATAGGGGGGCGATGTGTTTTTGGGCCTGACTTTGAGCCGGCCCAAAAGCATCCCTTTGTCTACTATTAAAAATATAAAAATAGCTTTGAAGTAGGGACTTTTTGAAAAATATGTATTTGATAAGTAGCAATTTTTTTTTAAAGTTTACGTGTTTAGCCCCTGTTCGGTGCACATTATTTTTAAAAGAATGCATTTTTTTTATTGATGTGATGAGGAATATGTGGTTGAAAAAGAAGAAAAATTATTGATGTGATGAAAAATATTATTTTATTGAAGAATGTGTGATTGAAAATGAGAATGAAAAAAATAATGTGGATCAAACAAGGACTTAATATTTTATTGTGAAATTAAAAATGATAGAAATAGAATTTTGAGTTTGACAAAAAGATTTTTTTGAAATAACGATAGTCACACGTGAGCTTAGTATCTAATTATTGGACTAAAATCCTTAAAATAATATGGCCCACTTCTCAATTGGGCCCTCTCTTTCACTTGTCCTTTCCACATTTCGGATGACACAGCATTTCTCATCTCAATCAAAATAATTCATGAGTTATTCTACTTGTACATCATCAGCGCCCCCTCCAATAAGGGGGCACCATGTGTCCATTATGGACACCATTATGTGCCTCCTGATGTACAAGTAACACATCCCATAATTCATTTGAAAATAGCAATTGGGAACCCCAAGCACTATACATATTTTCACACCATCTTTTTTCTTACTGATTTTAAAGTCTCGAGCACAAATATGATTCACCTTCTCTTTTGATTAGAAAGTAAGAGAACCAATTTGAATATAGTTCGTATCATGAGTTATCTTGTTCATGTAACCGAATCGTGTTGATTCTACCGCAAGAGTTTGTAACACATAGAGGTAAATGTTTGAATGCCAACTCGATGCATTTTCTCCACTTATTTTTGTAATACTATGATTAGTCGAGTTTTATCAGATTACTTTTGTACGAGTATTGAAATAATCGGTGCAAGACTAACATAAAAATAAAATCAAGAATACTTGGTAGTAAGATGCAAGAGAAAATGTAAAAATTCATGCTGGGCCAAAACTTTTCACGGGCGTGCTTCAAAAAATTATGCATTTATGTCATAGTCGTTTATATTCCGTTCTTAAATAAATATGGTGAATTGAAATCGTTATTGATTTAGATATTCGTATTTCGTAAGCTAAATGAGAGACTTGTAATAATTTTGAATTGGTCCAAACCGAGAGCCTCATGCAAATGGACAATGGCAACTGATTCAGGCAATAAAGAGCCAATTCTGATAGCACCCATCGAATGCGACTTCCATTTACACAATTATCAATAATGCTTACGATTTTAAAATATATAATATGATAATTAATTAATTAGTTATAATAATTATTGGTCAATCAAATATTAATGACAAAACAAGTAATTATTTTCCACGTGACTTTTGCCGTCAAAAATAAAATAAGTAGCATTATTGACTCCTATATTTGTCTCACATATAATTTAGCCCCTGTTTGGCACCCATTCATTTCTCTCTCTCTTTCTCTTTCTCATTCTCATTTTTCATTTCAACCACACATTCTCCTAACAAAATAATATTACACACAAATCAAAAACTTTTCATCACTTTTCCACTACACATTCTTACATCAATCACTTTACTTAGCCTCCGTTTGACACCCATTCATTTCTCTTTCTCTTTCTCATTCTCATTCTCATTTTTCATTTCAACCACACATTCTCCTAATAAAATAATATTACACACAAATCAAAAACTTTTCATCACCTTTCCACCACACATTCTTACATCAATCACTATTCTAAAAATTCTTTTCAACCCAAAATGGGATTCAAACAGGGGCTTAATTTTGGGTTAATTTCACAAACGGCCATTGAACTTATCCAAAAATTACAAAACGATCGCTAAAGTTTAAAACTTACAAAAAGGATCACTGAAATTTTATACGCTTACAAGCGGTCACTGAAGTTTTAATTTGATTCACAAACAGTCACTGAAAGATCGTTATGATTTTAATTCAAATTTAAAGGACAAAAACATATGGACACAGAAACTTGACCACCTCAAGTGTAAATTTCTTGCTATTAAGTTCCACCTTTGGCACTTGAGGTGGTCAAACTTCTATCTCCACGTGTTTTGGTCTTTCAAATTAAATTAACTCATTTAATTTTATTAACAATAAATCACCTAATGCATAATATTTCTTAAAAAATAAAAAGAAATTAGGTTACTAAAACTTATCCACATTAGGGGCGGCTAAGGAAATTTTGTTTTGGTCGGTCTGATTTAGATTGATGTTTTTGTAATTAAAAGCCCTTTCCTTTTTTGCTCCACCCACTCATATAGCCATATACAAAAGTTTAATCAAGTTAATTACATTTCCCTCCTTGAAATCTATCTAAAATACAGACGAACTCCCGTGAGTTTTAAAGATTGTTATTCCCTCGACAAAATTATCACACCTCCCCGCCAATGTTAGTGGTGTCAAACGGGTTGAACCATCTCATCAAGGACCCATCTTGGTGCACCCTTATTTTTCTATCTATTCTTTAAAGTCGGAGTGAATACCGTGCAATAAGATCCGAATATCTAGAGAATTTAATTGAACCGATTCTCAATGGATATTGTAAAAAGAAAATCGTCGCTTATATATGAGAATAAAAGAGGCACTGCATTTGTTCCGGTCTGATTCTTTTTTTGCTTTGAGAAAAAATTGTAAATGTAGGGGGCAAGGTTGTCAATTTGGTTAGACTAGTAATTCCTCGAGATCAAATTTCCTAATAGACAGCTGAGAAGAAAAATAGGAGTTGAACAAGTGAACTATACCATTTCTCCATCCATCAACATCTGCATCTTTAATTTTCTATTCAATACGCAACATGACTCCCCCATGACTTTAGGATGGATTTTATCATCATCATCATCATCACAATCGTAATTTGAATAGCTTATAAGGCATTTAATCAATGAATAAAGACATGTAAAATGCACGCTTGCACACCAAAACTTGTATCTATCAAAATTTATTAATCTACAAGTTCATCATCCAAAGTAATAAGTCGAATTCAAAATCACGTAGAGCAATTATGAAAAAAACAAACGAGTTTTCAAAGAAAAATATTATGTAGCACCACCAGTGACAAATGAACCTCACGCCTTACGACTACTTGTAGCCGTAGGACGTGGGGTCCAGAACCACCTTGATTGGTGCTAAACAACCATGCTATACATCCTTTTTTTTTTTAAAAAAAAAAATATATTATAAATAATGTTTATTTGTTAGAAATTATCTTTAAGAAAAAGAATAAAAAAAGTAGAATAGCCTACTAACCCCACATTGGGCTGGAATTCATTTCATGTTAAGCAAGATTCTGTTACGCCACACAGTTGTTAATAGCACATAAAAAAGTGTTTTAAATATCATAATCATTGTTGTGGAAGAATATGATATTTGGCTTTTACGAAACTAACTAATCAAAGTTTATTTAAAAAAAAAAAAAAACAAATTGAGTTGCAGATTTAGGACCACAGACATTAACCCTTAATTACTTCACTAATTGCTGTTCATGCTCGTGCTTAAGAAATAAAAATTTTGGCAGAAATTGCTCAAATTTTAGAAGATTATCCAGAATATTGTTCATTTTTAACTAGCACGACACACCATGCATGTTCTTAAATCTTCAAGAATAAGGGCCCGTTTGACAAGACTTTTGAAAAGTCAAAAATTATTTTTTAAACTACACGTTTGAATAATTTTTTGGAAATAATTTGTCTGGGATAGAAAAACATTTAAGGAAAACTAGTACAGAGATCAGCTAATCGGACCCTAACTATTTTGTGCTTCAAGCTCAAAACAGTTAACTCTCGAGAATTTTTGATTGACATAAAGACTATAGCAACTTTGACCAACTATTGAGCACCTATTTCGAATATAATGATCAAAAACACCCAAAAATCTGGCATCTTGTTCTTGTTTGCAGCAGCATTAAACTGTTAATGGAATAATTGATCCATTTACTTCATTAAGAGCAACTTGAGCATGTGATATGATAATTCAGTAGGGTCATTTTAAATCTCTAGCCAACTCAAAAGTGATTCAAATATGAAGTGGAATTTTGTCCCTTTTTGCCAACTTTAGCAACGTACCAATCAAGAGATTAATACACATATCTAACCTGAAAGTTAACTTAGGGCCGTTTGACAAGACTTTTGGAAAGTAAAAAATAACTTTTACAATTAAAAAAGCTACTTGTGAACATGTTTGCATATTTCTTAGAAATCTCTTCTGCAAGAACCAAAAGTCCCGCCAAACAGACCTTACAACACCCCTCTACTTATTTATATTTATACCTTAAAGAAAGTTCTCAAGAGTACTTGGCATTTATGAAAGAATACTTACCTCCAAAATTCAGATGTGTAAATAGTTCAAGAAGATCATTATTCAGCATTCATTTCGACTGCTCCATCAGAAATGGCATCGGAAGCTGCTGATATTCCACAAGCTGTAAATGAAAAAGTAAGCAATATCACCTCTTTGATCTTTGCTTCACGATCTATAAAGTAGAGATATTACTATCTTTTGAATCTTGGTGATTGCTCAAATTAGCTATATAGATATTACTATGCATGGTGTCCTGAACATGCGCTCAAAGTTTATGATTCAAGTGGAAAATATGGTCATCTTGCATCCTGGTAACCATATTTCAATTCTAATACATAGGTGGATTAATCAGACTAGAACTTCAATCGTAAAGCATACAAGGTTTTCGAATATAAACCATATCTTTGGCTCATGTTATGTGCAATCAAAGTTCTCGAATTAGAGTACTTCATGTTTCAAGATTTTGTTCTGATTCAATTAAAGAAGCCACAAACTATCTATGAATATGAATTTGTATTACCTGATCAAGTCCTGCTTTGGTCCAGTTGTTTTACTTGCAAAATCAGGAGTAAATAGACATCCTTCCGTGGAGAGTAAATAATCTCAATCAGTTTAACTTATTTCAAAAGAAATTGTAGGTAATAAGTAACAACCGATCATGAAATAGGGGAGCATGTATTGGAACTTTCTGATTTTCACAATACATAACAACACTCGATATTAGAACATATGTAGAAATGAAGGAAGCAGTACAAAAGCAACTGAAAGACAATTAAATAACCATGGATCACTGTATTCTGTTCGGGATTTTGATCAGCCTCTAATGGATATTGATTTCTTCTGTTTTATTTCTGTGATTTTCAGAATAAGGTGTCATTTACTAACAGTTAAGGTGAAGAAAATATTATACGAAAACATCTACATACTGTTAAATGATATTATTACACGATCCACTATGTATAGACTGTACCTTTTTCCATAAACTCAAGACTTTCTTAGATCACAGTACGAAGCTACCAGCTTCCTCAATGTGAATACCTTTCTTGGTTTTTTCCTTCTTTGCAAGATATTATACTGTTCTACATATTCAGACGTGAAGTCTTAAACACCACCATAGGGCAATAGTGAAGTTGCCTGTCGATGAATCATTAGAAATTCAAATGACATAAATGGGAGATATACTGTGAAAATACTTTTTGACAATCAAACTCTCGCTTCATTTTTTTTCCCCTTTGGAGGGGGCAATCTATGTTTGAACTTATAGAGCTACTCTTTCTCACTGAATTGTAAGATTCCATTATTTTATCCTCACATCTAAAACAGTATTTGCGTTGAATTCTAACACAGATAGAAGCAGAAGATGGAAAGTTGATAAAAGAAACTACCAACATAGAACTCGACAAAATTTTGAAAGAGGAGAGGATGGATGCTCAGGATACCCCTTGTGAAGCTCGTGAAGCCTTAAAAAGTAATTTTGAGGTGGTAAGTGTAAAGAACACCAATGAAGGCAGTGCTGAAGCAGGTGAGGGTGAGGATTTTTTTAATTTACCCTCAATAGCCAATGTTTCTGTTGAAGCAAATAACAGCTCACCAGAAGCCTATGAAGTAATCGAAAAGCCAGATCAAACAAAGCAAGATGCTTGGAAGATTCAATCCCTCGAAGATGAAAAATTAGATAATCGACTGGTAGAAATTATTGCAACTAAAGAGACTTCTTCAGAAGAAATCCAACAGAATGCTGAAAAATTATCAATTAGCTTGGACGAAGTTGAGGATAGAGGAGTGATACCAGTAGAATCTACAGTGGAATCAGCAGATGCTACCTCAGAACTGAAAGAAGAAGATTCAACTCAGGCCCCTGATTCAAAAGATGCAAGAACAGACACTAAGAAGTTGAAAGACACTAGTATTGGAGAGACCGGTGCAGAAAAGTTTGGATCAGACAAGGATGGGAAATTGGCAGAGAATTTTGATGTTGCGCTGGAGAAGGGAAGTCAAGAAACAATTCCATTAAGGGAAGACACGATAGATGTAACCAAAGATGAATGTCAACTTCAGGACCAGAACAACTCAGAATGTTCTTTCCTTGAAGATGCAGAAGATGTGGTCATCCAGGAAGGCGACAAGACTGCGACAGTACAGGAGGTATCTGAAATGGTATTGGAGTGTATTCTGAACCAAAGTGCAGGGGAAGAAGAAAACCAATCAACAAATTTGAAAGAAGTTAGAGATCGTAGCATTCAGACAGCTACAGAGAAGACTGAAGAAATTTCACTGAAACAAGTTGATGAGCCACAGATAAAGCACGATGAATGTTTACTAAACGAAAGCGGGAAACTGTCTTCGACAGAAGAACCAGCATGGGACACTAATCATGAAGGCATTGAGGCTGGTGACTTAAAGAAGGGTGATATATCGGAAGATGAGAGATCTTCAGAAAATTATTTGCCGTATGAGAAACCTGTAGAATCCTTGCATGTAGCTCCTGAGGAGATTAGAACATCTGCTTCATGTCAAAATGAAAGAACAATAAACCCTTCACTGGAACAGATTCACGTAAATCCTGAAGAAATCCTCGGTGATGAAACAAAGGATAATACAATTGATGCAGCTAACAAGAAGGTGAAAACTCTTAAGGAAAAGATGAAAATGTATTAATAAATGAAGTTTGCGACTCTAGCTATTTAAACTTGAAAAATGACAGCTATTAACTAAAACAAAAAAATAAAATCAATCTTTCTTCTTTGAAAGTCACTTGAGATAGCGAATGATGTTTTCTTTCTGCAGGATGTTGCAACAATTGATACAAATGAGGAGGCTGGTGGTTTCATTCCATACTGTTGCACCAATGACTTGAATGTTACTCATCCACCGGAAGAAGGAAATGAAAATGATGGTCCATCAATAGATGCACACCATGATCCTGTCACCAACAGCAATATATGCAATAAAGAAGAAGGCAACCAGATTAACACTATAGAAGATCAAGATCATTCCGAAGCATTGCTTGAAGTAAGAGAAGACCAGAGCAAAGAAACAGAAAGTCAGGTAAATGACATTGTAGGTCAAATAATAACTTATAATAGGTTTTGGGAATCTCTATATATAAGTTTATCAAAAATCTTTGGTTTGAACACTGTATGTAGTTATCTAAATGCTTCCAAATCTTTTTCAAGTTTCAACTTCTTACAAGTCAATTTGCACTGTACTGTTCTGTAGGTGAATGATGATCGCCAGGTTACCAGTAAGCCTGACGATACTGAACAGATGATGGACAAGGAACAGGATACTACCATTCAATCAGAAGCTACAGCTGATGAAACGATTAAGCTTTTCCGAGAGGTAGAAATAGAGCTACTGATGCTTGGAAAGTCAAATTAATTTAGCTTTTCTTGAGATAATATGCTTGTACATGAATGCAACTTCTGATCCTTCTTATACACTATAGTAATACAGTCCTCTTTTAAACAGAAAACAGAACTTGAGGTTGCTCATTCCAGTGAGAACATCAAAAAGATTATCCTATTTAACGAGAACAGGAATCAGCATATTCCTGTAGCATCCATTCTGGAAGAAAAAATTGCAGAAAGCCTTGAAGGAGACAAGAATATAACTGATATCCTCAGTCAAGAGGTTAAGCAATAGACTATCTTCTCAACTTATATGATTATTAAGTTTGGATTTCAAGCTTTAAAATAAAAAAGATCTCTTGGCAACTTTTCTCAAGCAAGAACCCTTCCTCATACAGATGGAGGACAGCTATCAAGTGCATGATGAATGCATGGATAATTCAATGAAGATCATAAACACTGACTCTGGAGCAAAGGACTTCACAGTTTTAGCAGATGAAAAAACAGAAACTGGGGTTCCATGTGAAAAGGAAAATGAAATAAAGGAACCCGATACAGAGGTGAGTTTGAGTTAAGTAGACCAAGTATCGTATTATAATTTGTAGGCATACATTCCTTTTGAATTAAATGCAAATAAATATAGTTCAACTCATTCAGGAGTATTACCATTTTCATTCATAGATACCTTCCTTGTAGTAAATATGAATAAGTCATCTAATCTCCCCCAACCCCACCACATACACAAAGACAGAGCCCAAGAAAAAGGTGATCTTTCTTAGTTACCATGAAAAGATGGATACACAGGTAAGAAAAGGAACGCCATGCCATGGAATTACAGCGAATCAAAGAAAAACTAAACAGAAAGGACTAGTTGTTCTTAGAGATGACATCGTCAATATTTAACTTTCATAGTTGTCCTAGGCCAAAAGTTATATACTCACCAGTCAAGTCAATATAAGCATAGATGTAGAAGAATGCGCTTACAGCGAAATCACAAAATCAAAATACAGATTGTGCATGGCACACACCTTGTTTTCCTAAAAGTAGCAAGCAATCCTCTCACCATGCCCCAACTCATCAGGAGTATATGAAACCAATGTGTCAAATGTGATTAAGTTGGAATGCTTAAACGTAAAAGAATACACCAACAGATCATTACTGCATTCCACTTTACAAACTTGATTAAAATAAATGCAGAACTAAAATGTCTTACCACTGACTTTATCTCCATGGATGGACGTATTTCGTCAAAAGATACTCGAGCGAAGAATTCAAAGCCAGGATATGGACAAGCAGATAATGATGGAAACTGATGGATTCAAGGACAACTGCACAGCAACACTAGAAGAAAGCAGTGCTAAAGAGATCTCTCAGGAAGATGAGGTGAAGTTGAAGTCACTTATCAATCATTCCAGTACATGGCATGATGATTTTCTTGTCTGCTTGTTTACTTTCGCCTTCCAACTTATATAGGAAAGCAAAGAAATCGTGGAAGCAGAACTGAGCACGAGGGAAGTACTCAATGTAGTCGATCCAGCTTCAGCAATCACAGAAAACAAATTAGATGAAAACCTGAACAAAGATGAAAGGAATGTGATTATATCAGAACAAGAGGTCAGAAGCAATAAAAATTTTATTTGGTCTAAATTTTTTAACTTTGACCTCCAAGTCCTAGTTGTCAACTTCATTTTCGCATTTAACAGATCAAAAACACAGAGAAAGAAGGCACGGGAGAGAATTTTAAAGGCACGCATTTCTCAGAGGACAGTAAAGCTGAAACCCTGGATGAGGAAGAATCAAGTACCACCTGTATCATCAAGAGATCAATTCAATCAGAGGAACAAGAGATGTGGTCAAAAGACTGCCTAGATTCTGCCCAGAACTTGCCCTCTGAGGGAAGTAGAGATGACATCATAGTTACACCAGAGTTGGCAGTCACAGTAGGAACAGAAGATCCCAACTTAGAAGAAGTAAAATTACTAGACAAATTACAGCTTCACGAAAATGATCTGGCTTCTGAAAAACTGGGAATGCCAACTAGTAAACCAGATAAGGAAGTTGCAGAAAGCAAAGATATCAAATCTGAAAATGATAGAATCTCCAACTTGGGCGAAAACAGAGACGTGAATCTTTTAATAACAGAGGGAAATGAAGCTGATGAAACTGACACTGGAGAAATAACAAAATATGTAGTACAGAATGAAACTCAGGCTGCATTATCAAAATGTAATGATCAGGTTGCTGCTGCTGGTAATGTTTCACACAACACGTTGGAACTGAACCTTGGGGAGTCGTACAATCCTTCATATGAAGAACACAACGTTTTGCCAGTCTCAGACAATGAGTCAAAAGATGACAATTCTGAAAACATTGAGGGTTCAAGTATCATCCCAGATTCTTCATCAGCTGAAAAGACCACAGAAAATATAGACACAGAAAAGGATGTTGTAGGACAAAAAGTCACTGCCAGAAATTCTGATGACTTCTTAGAGGAAACTCTTGACACTCAGAAACCAGCGTTGGAATCAAAGACGGAACACGAAAACAGAATGGAATATCCGGACATCAACAGTAAGAACAGCATGACAGAAAAGGTAACAATAGCATAATCATCTGATTGCCTACATTTAAGTTATAGCAGGAAATTGATTACGAAACATATCAGTTATAGAAGAATACTTATAATACAATGCGTCCAAGTACCATAAAAACATACACTAGATATGGGATCACTGTGAGGGTTATTTAGATCATGCTTGCTAAGCTTTTTAGAAAAAAGTAATTATTTCTAAATATTTGTTTCTTACTTTTTTTCATACTTTTAAGTGAAAACATTACTTATTTCAAATATTATTTTTTCTTACTCTCAAAATACATAACTTATATAAACTTTAACCAATAAAAAGGTATTTATTTAAGCCTCGTTTCCATTATGCAGATTTACTTATAAGTGAACTTTTTTAAGGTCAGCCAAACATGCTCTTAATTTAGCATCAAATTAAAGTTGCCTCATATCCATGCCTATCAGGAATTCTCTTGTGCATGAATATGGAAAAGTGCTGCTATTGTATATTTAATATAAATTCACGAAGTTGTGTTACTCTTAACCCATAATAACCAACAGAGATCAATTGTTAAATCTCATTTGCTTTGAAGAGGCATTAATTTGATGAATTGGAAGGGGGGGTTTTTTAATTGTAATTACAGATTCATGATGTTCATTTTCACTAATAATCAAAGTACCATTGAGATATGTTTGGTGACAGTCCAATTCTATTTCAAATACTTGTACATTTTCTATGACTTAGGTAAATGTGCATGATTGGCATAACTTAATTTTTTATGTGTTTATATGTAGTGGGTCGTACAGAATGTAAAAGTAATAAGTTGTGAATCCTACGAAATGTATGGATAAAAAGTATATTTGACTGACTTTAATTAAAATTTAAGCTTTAACAATTAACCAACATTCACGTAACCCAAGTAGCTTACGGATGATAAATCAGATTGACATTGAAACACAAACCATATTTTCTTTTATCGTAAAGGTACATGAACCTATAACAATGCAATTTTTTTATCCATGTGATGCAGGATCTAGAAACAGATGAGCCTACCAAAGAACCCCCTTCTACCTCGGAACTAGTGATTGAGCTCCAAGGTAACAAAAGCAACCCTGAAAATACTATCACTGCGGTGGTAGATGATGGCATCAAGACTACGGAAGAAGAGAATGAGTCGATTGGAGAAATACTAATCTCCCAACACTCTCTGGATGGTAAAGTGGATACAGATGATGATGGAAGGGAACGTGAACCAGATGGCAGGCAGCATGTTGACTCGATACAGGTAGAAAACCTACACGCGTTTATGTACTTAATTTTACCATCTCCCCAGTTTCAGCATTTTGAAATCCAATTAATTGTCATACTTCAGGGAGTTGAGAAAGCTCGTGAAAGTGATAACACCACTGAACAAGAAGAAAAAGTAATTGAGCAAGATTTTGAAAGCAGCCAAAGAGAAGCAAGTTGTGAAAAGGAAATCCAGTTAGGGGCTGATGATCCAAATGATAGAGCACCAAATTGTAACCAGATAATAACGGATGGCAGTTTGTCTGAAGAGGTCGGTCAAAATACGAGCCCATGCTTTCATCATCAAACTAAATTATTCCTAAGCATTCTCATCCAACAATATTTATTTTTTAAAGATTCTACAGGTGCAGCGAGAGAATGAGAATGCTGATAGCAGAGGGAAAATTAAAGAACAAATTGAGGAAGAAGGTTGCCCTGAGGATGTTCAGAAGATAACCGTGGCTGATGTAGCAATGCATGAGGTGAGTCAAAACTAATGATAAGCAAACCTTTTGTGTATCGGACAGCCAGAAGCACTTGTCTGTTCTTCTCTTCAATATTGTTAATTTGCAAATATTCAATGAAACAGGAAAAGGGCCTAGAATCAAGTACCATAAAGAATCTAGGTGAAATTCTTTCAGATGACGGTAAAGAAAAAATTTCTTTAGACATTGCTGAAGATCTCAGTCAGGAGCAAGAGGAATCGTCTGTCACAGAAGTGCCAAAAGATGAGAAACTTGCAAATATGACCAGCTTGGCATCTGTAGCAACAGACGAGAATAGTTATTATAAAATTGTTCACGAGCCATGTAGTTTCCATGACAAGACTGATGCTGAGGATGTGCATGTGATAGATGCTGCCATAAAAAAATCATCAAAGGAGAACCTAGTACAAGTAGATCCAGAAGAAAGCACGGATATCCAGGTTCCATGTGGAGAAAAAGTGGAAACAATGCAACAGGACACAATAACTGTTCTGGAGGAAATTGTAGAACAACCACGAAATGCATCTGAGGCTGTCTCAGAAGGAAAAATTACTCTAGACATTGCCGAAGACCTCAATCACGAGCAAGAAGAATCATCTGTCACAAGAATCACAGAAGATGAGAAACTTGCAAATATGACCAGCTTGGCATCTGTAGCGACGGAGGAGAATAGTGATTACAAAATTGATCACGAGCCAAGTAGCTTCCATGACAAGACTGATACTGAGGATGTGCAATTGCTAGATGACTCCATCACATTTTCATCGAAGGAGAACCTAG
This sequence comes from Fraxinus sp. D2006-0159, assembly GCA_903798375.1. Lineage (NCBI taxonomy): Eukaryota > Viridiplantae > Streptophyta > Magnoliopsida > Lamiales > Oleaceae > Fraxinus > Fraxinus sp. D2006-0159. The sequence goes on along the minus strand of CAIGRQ010067576.1, from coordinate 9,780 downwards.
TACAAGTAGATCTCAAAGAAAGACCAGAACACCATGTTCCATATGGAGAAAGAATGAAATCAATACCACAGGACCCAATAACTGTTCTAGAGGAAATAGAAGAACAAGAACCAAGAAATGCTTCTGACACCATTTCAGAAGAAAAAGGAGTTAATTTTGAAGGAGCAAAGAGAACTACTGACAATTGCGAAGAGATAACGGACAGTTCCAACTTTGTGGAACTAGATGAAATATCACCATCCAACCCTCCTCAGGAATCTAGAAAAGAGACAGTGCAGATGGCTGAAGATAAAGGAACTGAAAAACAACAGGATGACCTTCACACTTTAGCACACACCAAAGCCTCGCCCATGGAAATAACACAAAAGGATGCTCCATGGTGTGTTGCAAGCACAGACGGTTCTGAAGACACTGGAGTAATTGATAAATTTGTGGCAGCCATTATACCGGAATCAGATGAGAACATGGTAGAAGCAGCAGAAGTTAAGGAGAGTGAATTTGCTGATAATTCAACCAGCAACGAGAATATTCAGCAGCTGCAACAGGAAGAAACATCAGAAACATTCCAGACTGATGTAAAAAATACGAAACCTGCGGAAGGAGAGCTAGAGGAAGCAAACTGCGTACAAGAGAAAATAATTATTGAAACAATAGAATCAAGAAAGGAGTCCACATCAATAGAGATAGCTAAAGGTTCACCACCTGACATTCTTCATATTTATTCCAAGGAAACCTCACATGTAGAAGATCATTCTATTAAAGAGAAAAAGCTGACAATCAATAGAGAAGAACTACATGTAGAAAATACTGAACCTATTCAAGATGAAGGAGAAAAATTGCAAGAAGACAAAGAGGAAGAAGATGAAGCAGGCAACCCGAAAATGTGCGCGCTTGATGTAGCAATTCACGAGGTGCGTTCAAAATAATGTACACAGACCTATTTTTTCTTTCTGACAACCAGATACCCTTGTCTCTGCTTCTTATTATGATAACTAATTTTGAAATTCTCTGTCAAGCAGGAAAAGGGCCAAGGTTCAAGCTCTATAAAGAATCTAGCTCAAACAAATTTGGATGACATTAAAGAAAAAATAACTCAGGACATTTTCAACGATCTCAATCGGAAGCAAGAAGAATTGTCTGTCACAAAAATGTCAATAGATGAGAAACTTCCCAACACGATCAGTTTGGCATCTAAAGCAACAGAGGAGAATTGTGAATCAAACACTTTACATGAAAGGACAGATACCCAGGATGTGCAAGTTCTAGAAGATTCCATCACATGTTCATATAAGGAAAACACAGTACAAGTAGATCCAAAAGAAAGCATGGGCCAGGTTCCAAGTGGAGAGAAAGTGGAATTACTGCAACAGGATTCAATAACCGTTCTGGAGGAAATAGAAGAACAACAAACAGGAAATGCTTTTGACACTGTCTCTGAAGCAAAAGGAGTAAATAGTGAAGGAGAAAAAGGAATTAATGAACACTGCAAAGAGATAGTGGCCAGTTCCAGCTTTGTGGCAATAGATGAAATCCCACATTCCAACCCTCTTCCGGAATCTAGTACACAGACATTGCAGGAGGGTGAAGAAAAAGAAACACTGAATCAACACGAAGGCATTCACATTTTAGCGCAAACCATTGATTCACCCATGGAAATAACACAAAAGGATGCTCAATTGTACATTGCTAGTTCTGATGACAATGAAGTGATGCATGAGCTAGAGGTAGCCTCTCTACCAGCATTGGATAAACACGTGGTAGACGAAGCAAACTATGAGGAAACCTCACATGTGGAAGATCATTCTACTAAAGACAAAGAGCTAACAATCAACAAAGAAGAGTTGCATGTGGAGAAAATAGAACCTATTGAAGACAAAGGAGCAAAAATGCAGGAAGAGAAAGAAGAAGAGGAGGAAGCAGGAAAGCTGAAAACGTCAGACTTTGGTTCTCAAGCCCTGACCTTGGTAGAGGAAAGAGACATGGATGTCACTGGATCAGTGTCTGAAGCCCCAGATGAGAATCTTAACGTCAAAGTTGAAGGAGAAGCAAATAAGTTCAACGACAAGACTGATACTATACCGATTACTGTGATGAAGAAAGAAACGAGAGTGGGGGAAATTTGTGACAATGAAAAGTGTACTAATTCACATGATGAAACTCCAGAAATCATCCATACAACTTTTGATGACCTAGAAGGTCAAGAAGTTGAGAGTGAAGCGGTTGCAGAAGATGCTGTCTCAGTACCTCAATCCGAAACAGTTGATGCCCAGCATGCAGACACTGGAATTGCAGTTAACAAAAAACCAGAATCAAACGAAGTTGAATTTGCATATGAGGAAAACATAGAACACGGAGACAAGATACCAAAAGATGAGGACAGTTTGAATAATAGTGCAAAAAAGGGGGAAGTTGATAATTTGGTTGATTCTAATTTAGAATTTCTTCAGCCAGATAAGCTGGAAAAGGTTCTTGGATCTGAGACCCAAGTTCAAAGTTTTGAAGTAATCACAGGAGGACAGATGAAATCAGAGGAAGAGAATCTTGAGGCTGCAAAAGAAGAAATAAGAGCTGGGAAAATTGGAGCTGAGGAAATTTTTGAATCAAATGAAAGCAAGAAAATCAACATGCCAAGTGAAAAGGTTTAGGAATATATTTGTTCATTCTTTATGTCTGATAGATTGTTATATGTATTTAAATGTACTAATTGAGGATAGGGGAAAAGTAGATCAAGGATGAAGCTGAAGCTGTGGAGGATTGTCAGCTTGGATCTCCAGCAGAAGCAACAATCCCAGAAAGATGCCAAGAGGGTGAGGAAAAGCCAGAAGAAGATCCAAAAGTAAAGACTGAAGAAGCCATAAAGTGTGAAAATGAAAAGGTCAGAGAAAAAGTGAAAGTTATTATATTTCCTTCAACGATATTTTCTTCTATATAAATCAAGTTTCATACATTATGCAGGTGTCTGAAAATTTTGAAGAGGCTTATGTCAATGAGAATGTCAGCGAACATATTGTATTTGAAAACAAGGCTGTTGAAAAGCCAAAGGAATCAATTGATGAAATCCTCCATGTAAAAGCGGAGGGAAATGTAGAGACGGAAAGAGAGGTATTAAGTGGTCAGATACATTACACTTGTTCCCACTTATAACCTCTGATAGCACAGTTTTCAGTAGGCGGAAAATTAGAAAAGATAAATAATCCTATTTCTCACTTTCACTATTATTTTGTCTTCTTCGGTCGGTTACAAGAATAAGTTGCATCTTGGACGAGTTCTACATATAAATATCATGGACTCGATATCATGTTGTTTTTTGGAGTCTAACAGATATAATTCACAAAATTAAAATTCTCCTAAATAGGCTTTTTATTCCTCAATAGATTTTAATTTTTGTATATGATTTTCTTGTCATATAGGTTAAAAACTCAGCAGTAGCATTTCTAGAACATGGCGAGGACAGAACAGGAGCTAACAAGGATACAGGACTACAAAATAGAAACATCAGTTTTTCTCCTATGGAAGATACAGATGCAGGAAAACCACAGGAAATTGAAAATATAATTTCTGAAGCTGCACCTACAAAGTTGATCTATGACACCATCGAGATTTGTGAAGATAACAAAGAAATTGTTATTCGAGAGAAAGAGGGCACAGAAAGAAAAGATGAGAAGCTGACCATCTCTGAATCTTTAGGAGATGAAGAAAGTGACGAAAGGCAGGACAAAAACCAGCATCAATTCAACGTAGACAAGCAACTGAAATATGAAGTTTGCATGTCCAACAGAGTGCAAGAAAAGGACGAGGTAAATTATAAAAACTTTGCCACCATCAAACTGAATCATAAGCAATAACTACTAATAAGCAGAGGTCTGTTGCAGGAACAAGTAATGCTTTCAGAAGGAGAAGGAGAGGTTATAGTGGGTGAAGCTGATACTTGTAGCAGACAAACTGAAGATGAAAATGAGAAGCCTGATTTTTCATCTCACAGCAAGGACACGTCAGATATATCACATGGTGATGGGGTCTTGGGTATTGCAAAAGACAATGAAAACTCCACAAATATTAGAATACTAGAGAAAATCTTTACTGGCACAACCAAAAGTGAGATTTCTGAAGCAATATGTCCAAATGAAAGTGGAGAAGCCATAATATCCACAGTAAGCGAAGACATTCAACCAATGGAACAGGACTCTGAAGCAATAACAGTCGATGCTGAAATGCATGAATCAAAAGCTGGAACTGCTTCCAGTGATGTGCAGGAAACAATGGGAGTACAATATGGAGAAGAGGGAAAGGAAAATGATGATTACAAAGAAATGATAGAGATATCCACTTCCATGCAATGCGCCATTTCAACATCAAAAATCATGCAGGGATCTGCAAAAGTAATGTCAGTAGCGGTTGAAGATCAAGAAACTCAGGATCAACTCATCAAACTTCAGCACTTACCTCGTCTACCCAACATCCAGGCTTCTGAAATGGGAGAAACAGAGGAAGTTGGTCCAGTGGATCTTCAAAGAGACAGCAATATAACTGGGGATATGCAAGAGTTGGATGAAAGATCCATTGCACTATCAAATAAAGAAAATCTAGCAGAGATGGATCCAAATGAAAGCAAAGAACAAAAGGATTCAAGTTGTGGAAAAGAATTTGATAGAATTCAACAGGACCCAGTGCCAGCAACTCTCAGGCAGGAAAAAGAGAAACAGCAACAAAGAAATTCTTCAGATGATGTCTCAGAAGCTAAAGATGCAATTTGTGAAGAAGCAAAAGTAACCGTTGATAATTGCAATGAGTTTATAGTAAATAACAATCATGTGGCATCCGATAAGGTCACTCCATCCAACATGCTTCAGGGTTCTGCAAGTGAGGCAGCACAAGACTCTAAAGATAAAAATACCCCAACTCAACACAATGAGCTACCCATTTTATCAGATTTCAAATATTCAGACATGGAAAGAACACAGGCTGATGTTGAATCGTGTGTTGAAAGAGTCAATAGTATTGATGTCACAGAGGTCGCACGAAACCTGGATGCAGTCCCTGTACATGAATCAGATAAGCAAATAATTACAGATGCAGATCTTACCAAGAATATGGACGCCTTCAATTCAGCAGTTGAAAACAAAAACATACCACAGCTGCAACAGGACACCACAGAAATTTTCCAGGCTGAAGTTGAAATACGAAAACCTTCTGGACTTGAGCAAGAGGAAGCAAAATGTGGTCAAGAGGAAAGAACAACTGACGAAACAAGTGCATCAACTAATAAATCTGCGTCCACAGAGATAGCTAAGCCTTCATTTTCAGACCTTCTTCAAGGCCCCGTGAAAGAATCCTCCGAAATGGCTGATCATCATGCTGAAGGAAGAAAGTTAGCAGAACAGAAAGAAGAGCTGAAGGCAGGAAAAACAGAAGAGGCCAAACATGAAGAGGAAAAATACGGTCATGAGGAATCAATTGAACAGAAAATATCTGACTTGGGCTCTGAAGCTCCCGTCATGGTGGATGCAGGAGACGTGGATGCCAAAATTGCTCATAAGAAATCACATAACATTCTGTCAGGAGTAGGATCAAAAATGAAACACTCAATTGCCAAGGTAAAGAAAGCCATCACCGGTAAGTCCTCTCATCCAAAGCCACCACCGCCAAAAGAAAGTGTGGAATATTAAATAAGTTCCATCAGTTCAACTACAGTCCACAGTATTCTGAATTTTCAAAGTTTGTGCTTGATTGTGGAAAAGGTTTTGTTAGTTTGTTTGATTATTCTTGTACATATTACTAGATTTGTATATGGTGTGCAGTATTTCAGTATGTAATTCTTCTATTGAGTGTGTTATAAACAGATATCTATTTTCTTGTGGATCAATAGTCACGTACTTTCCATCAATAGATACAAATCTGGAAGAACAATACCGCAGAAAACGAAATGAATAGTGCCCTATCATTATCAATACATCACAGAGAAATTGAAATGACCAAACTATAAAACTATTAATATTTACATACGCATCGATTATGATTAATATATTCAAATTGGGAGATCTTATTGAATCGTAAATCTCTCATGAATTGCACATTGTATAGTTTGTGAAGGATAGAGTCCATCAATTGTAGTCCAGAATAGTATTATCAATAAATTAGGTACACGTCAATCTGTGTACAGAGGGTGAAAAAAGGAGCTCACTTGATTTCTGTATGGAATTTTGCATGGATCTGTTGTGCAGGGAAGAATATGTATATATGCCCTTTCGCGGTTTCGCCATTATCTTTTGGAGAAATTTCTCTGTTCACTTCTGGTTTGAACTTGGATCGCAATAACTTGTCTAATTGGTCTCTGACTTCCATTGCCACTAAAATTTAAGACGCGGAGTTTTGAGCACTAATTTTCATTCACATTATTCAAATTTATTTTCAACCACTTATTCTTCAATAAAATAATACTTTTCATCACATCAATAATTTTTCCTTCTTTTTTAATCATACGTTCTCCATCAACCTACTATTTTAAAATATATTCTTCCAAAATAATGGCTCGAACACACCCTAAATTTATCAAAACTTTGAACATTATTTGCTACTTTAATATTAGTTTTAAATTTGTAACTGAATCAGTGACATGGCTAATGGAATGCATACGTGACATTTCGTCATGTTGTTAACCGATTGTCCTGTTTTCGATTGCTGCACTAAACTTTAAAAAACGTCTTCAATTGTTTACTAAACTTTAAGGTGGTCGAATTTTGTTCACTAAACTTATAAAAATGACGTTGACATATTATTCATTAAAAAATATGTACCACAATCCCACATGTCGCATAAAAATAATAAAGTGAATAAACAAATCCAAATTGTTGATTCCATGAGAAATGATTACTCGATTATATAATAGTTAAATTTAATTTTAACATGCTTTGTAGAATTTTAAGTTATTTTCATCAGTTGAAAAACTCAAATTTATTGTGGGTTTCGTTGTAAAATTCATTAAATTAAATTTATTAAAATTCAGATTTTAATTAAATTTATTGCGTATTTCATTGTAAAATTCATTTAATTAAATTTATTGTGTGTTTCATTGCAAAAACTAAATATTGATTTAATTTTAATAATGAAACACACAATAAATTTGAGTTTTTCAAATGATGAAAATAGTTTATAACTCTACAAAAGGACTATATTACATGTACCGAATTTTTTTACTTAATCTCCTACCAACTACTCACAATAGGGGGTGGGGATCACATCTTGAAATTTTTTTATTCACGCAGGGCCCGCGTGCATGTGAGACGGGATAAACAATTCGGTATATATTTTTTTTGTACAAATATCTTTATCCTTCTACAAAAATATGTTAAAATTAAATTTAACTATTATGTAATCGAATATTCATTTCTCGTGAGATCGACAATCTGGACTCGCTTGTCAACTTTATTACTTTAAGCGATCCTATGATTGTGTTACATATTTTTAACGAACAATATGTTGATGTCATTTTTATAAGTTTAGTGACCAAAATTTGATCACGTTAAAATTCAATGAGCAATTAAACCCCCGTTTGGTGCACATTATTTTCAAAAAAATGTATTTTTTTGGTTGATGTGACGGGAAATATGTGTTTGAAAAATAAGGAAAAGTTATTGATGTGATAGAAAATATTATTTTATTGAAGAATGTGTGGTGAAAATGAGTAGAAGAATGAGAATGAAAAGAAAAATGTGGCCCCAAACAGGGGCTAAATACGTTTTCCAAAATTTGGTGACCAATCGAAAATATTTTTTTAAAGTTCATTGAACAATCGAAAACGAGACGTTTGTTAACGGCGCGACGAGGTGTCATATATACATTCCGTTAGCCACATCACTAATTCTGTTAAAGATTTACAATGGATGTTAAGATGGTGAGTAACGTTCAACATTTTGATAAGTTTAGTGGTAAAAAATCAACATTTTAAACTTTAGTGAACAATCGAAAATATTGACATAAGTTTAACGATACAATTAACTCGAAATCTGAATTGGCTAACTTATAAGTTGTACTGTATATAGATTGGGCTGACGCGGACGTCGGTGCGCGCCTAGTTGAACATCATGCATCATAATCATCCCACCATTTCGAAGAGTAAAATTTTTTTTGCTATTAGATTATTTCGAATTTAGCTATGCTGTTCACGTAAAAATAGGGAAAATTGCATCTTTTATCTCAATTTATAGAATTTGTGTCAACTTGGTTCTCAACCTTCTATGTTTTTTAATTTTTGTCAAACTTTCTATTATTGCATCTTTTATCTCAATTTATAGAATTTTTGTCATGAAATTGATATTTGCAAAGCATGCAAGGAACCATATGGAAACAAAAAATAAATAAATATGCCTAGTTTGGATTAAAATCAAATTAAAATTTTAAATCAAAATCAACAATTGTTTTTAACTACATATTTCATGAAATTCACAACTTTTCAACTACACATTTCACCAACTTTAATCAGAATATACTAAAAATCTGATTTAAATTCACACCAAATAGATGCAATATAGAGTCCATGTTCAAAAAAACATAGTATGTTTGGCATCCATTCTCTAAAATAATTTTTTTTTTTCTCAAACTCATTTTCTACTACATATTCTATGAGATTTACAACTTTTATCAATTTCAATTACATGTTTAACCCTTGTTTGGTACCCATTATTTTCAAAATATATTTTTCTCTCTTATTTTCAATCACTCATTATTTAATAAAATAATATTACATGCAAATTTAAAATTTTTTCTTATTTTTTAATTACACATTTTCTAACGAAATATTATTTCAAAATGTATTTTGGACAAAACAGGCGCTTAATCAATTTTATCAAAATCTAATAAAAATCTATTACTTAGCTAAACCAAACAAGGTCTATAGTCCATTTTGAGTCTCAATACTTCAGAATGAATTTTGTAAAAAGTTAGGGGATGTTTTCTTCATATTTCAGTTTTTAATTTTTAGTTTTCAATTCATTTTCAGTTTTGTGTTTTGAATGTCTATTTTGAAATTAGTGAAAATGCTTTTTTTTGTCATTCAGGAAAACTATTTCTCAAAATAGAAAACTGAAAAACGCGTTTACTTTGAAATTTTTAGAATCTTTTTTTATAAGTAGTCTTTGTCGTACAATCGGACTGAAATTTTCGTTAAAGTAATATTAGTGTATTAGATGTGTTAGATTCTCGCGTAACAAACATCATCAGATGTTTGACTATAATGAAGAATTTTTTTCAGAGCCCCTGTCTGGTTCCGATTTTAATCCGGAGGAATCAGCTTTTTTTTACCGTTAACATTTGAAATGTGGGGCCACTCTCTCTACAAAGCAGTCAAGATTTGCGGCTCAACGTTCCAAATTTCAATTAAAAGCCCTCCCAGACAAGGCCTGAATATGCAAAGATTTCCAAAGTATAAAAAAGCCATTTATATGTCGAATAAGGACAATTAAAGTTACGGGAAGAAATTAAGATGAACAAATGTTGGTAGGACATAAAATTAAGATGAATAAATATATGGAAACATTTTAATCAGTATTCAAATGGAATGAAATCGAAAGCTGATAAAATGATAGATAACATCAAATACTAGATCAAAATGGTCGATGCGAGTACATGTGTATTTTCTCGTATAGCCCTAAAGTCTTGTACGGGCTTGGACGTACTGGCAACTCAAGAACCTTCCGCGCAGCGGACTAATCTCCGCACTGCATGGAGATGCGCGGAGATTGCTCTTCGCGCTACGTGGAGATTGTGTTGGGATTCAAAACTTCA
>CAIGRQ010067575.1:0-10695 GCA_903798375.1 Fraxinus sp. D2006-0159 | reverse complement strand
ACTAACAATTTAATTGATGATCAAGAAATTGAAAAAACCTATAAAAGCGATAATAAACACCCACAATCAAATCAAATTAAAGTCAAAATAATTAATTAAAACTAAAAATATCATAACAAGGTTCATCTCATATTAGATATGTATAAAACTAGCCTAACATACCGAAATTACAAGAAATCATATTTAAATGAAATGACATAACTCGAATTTTTGATAAATTATAAAGGTAAAAATAACTCTTTAAAATCTCGAATCTCTTCAATGGTTTCTTGATAAATCTCTAATTGCGTCTTCTCTTCTTTTCCCAAAAATCAAGTTTGAATTTTCACTTGATTGAATACTTACAAGTCCCCTTCAATTTTCTCAAAAAACTATGAATTTTTCTTTTTTGATAATAATAATTGATGAACATTGGAGTATGTGATGTCTCTAATATGTATTATATTTTTAGATATTTATAGGAGTAAAAAGTTGGTTGAAAATCACGTCCAAATTGATTTCCAAAAGAATTCCAATCGAATAAGAAAAGTTATTTTCGCGCGCGGATTTTTTCGTCTCTACACAACAGTAAGTATTTTAATCATAACTTTTTCTTCAGATATTCAATTGAAGCGATTCAAAATGTGTTGGAAAGCTAATTCAAAGGGATATAAATTTTTTAGAAATATAATTTTTTCAATTCAAACATTTATTATGCAAAAAATGGGTCTCAATCTTCGACTAAAAACTTAGAATATAACTTGTACGATTGGAAATTAAATTTCATAGTATTTTGATCATGTTTCATTCCTTTTTGAGTTCTAATTAAATTCAATTGTCTCATAGCAATCTTTAAAGTATCTTACAGTGGTCTAAATTAACTATTGAATATTTACAATTTGATCGTCAAACTTTGGACTTTGTCATTTTTCCTTGATTTTTCTTTTGTTTTTTTCTAATTTCTCGTTTAACTACTGAGTTTTACCTATATAAATAAAATACAACAATTTAAAATATATTTTGTCAAAGAATTACCAAATATCGATATTTTATGCTCTCGAAATACACTTATCGCTTTTTCTAATACATAAATAAGTAACGCAAAAGTGAGCGAGCTAAGTGCATTTCTAGCAATTAAGGGAAACATATTGAAAAAATATAAAAGCTAAAGGGTCAATGTATATTTACCTTAAAATTTCAACCAGCATAGCAAATTATGAGGAAATTTGACCAAGCGTGTTTATTTTATATGAGGTGATCTAGCATATTTTGTTTGCCTTCCCATCTTGACATAACTGACTTTTCAAACAAATATATCGTAGGAATTAAAATCGAATTTTTAGTAAATTTTGATAAATTGATGAAATATATAGTTAAAAAATCGTGAGATTCATAATATATAGTTAAAATTAATTGTCGACTTATAAGTACGCACTGTCAAGTTCTTTTTTTAGCACAACAAGTTTCGACGGGTCCTATTTTGACGCCTCTTATTTCAAAATAGTGCACTTTCTAACAAATTGAAGGCCAAACCTGAAAAAATAAAAGCTCGGGGTGCAATATGAAATTACACGAAAATCCTCCCAGTGACGTGGCAAATCTTGATAAAACCCGACCGTACGTGTTGATTTCCGAACCGGATAAAGTACGCACTTTCAGTTTCTACTTTTCATCTCTCCAAAAATAGCAAAATGGTAATTATAATCCAAGATTCTTCCATAGATAACTTCGTTCATGCACGTTGTTCTTGTCCATAGAACTTTAATTTTTTGAAAAATTCGTACTGTACTGGTTTGTTGTATCGATATAAATTTTTTTCGAGTTTTTTGTCCGAAATGGCTGATATTTACTGTTCGGAATGTAAACGGCCGACGGAAGTGGTGTTCGATCACTCGGCCGGAGACACCGTGTGCTCGGAGTGCGGCCTGGTTCTTGAGGCGCACTCCATTGACGAGACGTCGGAGTGGAGAACTTTTGCGAATGAGGCCGGGGATAATGACCCGGTCCGTGTAGGTGGGCCGAATAATCCATTGCTGGGTGATAGTGGGCTTTCGACGGTGATTTCGAAGCCCAATGGGTCAACGGGCGAGTATTTGAATTCGTCGTTGGGTCGGTGGCAGACCCGTGGGTCGAACCCGGATCGGTCTCTCATTCAGGCGTTCAAGACTATTGCTACCATGGCTGATAGGTTTGTATTATGTTAATTTGGTATATTTTGGTTTTTTTTTTCATACTTTATGGGGCGAAACATTTAAAATTTTATTTTTGGACATTTTAATAGAAGGGTTTTTACGTTTATAGCTTTGTTGTTTCAAATTCTGATTTTTTTAATATTTTTCTTTTCAATTTTCAGGTTGGGTCTAGTTGCAACCATAAAGGTACATACTTTTCTTTATTTTAATTGTTGCAGTTGAATTCAGATATGCTACAAACGCATTGGTTTTCATTGTGTGCGCGCGCGTGCGAGTTTTTTTTTTTTTTTCTTTGGTGTTGTGGTTTATGTATGTGTTTGTAACTTGGAATCGTTTACATGAATCATTTATATATATATATATCAAGCACTACATATATCGGAATGACCAATAAATTCAATTTTTTTGCAATGTGGAATCGTGTTAATATGTTAACTTTGCTCGATTACTGCTTAAACTAGGACACTTATGGAGCGTTTGATTGCGAGCATGGAATTTGTACGGAAAGAAAAAAATTCTAAGCAATTCATTTGCCTAGAACTTATTTATATGAAAATTATTAATTAAATGTGTTTGATTGATTTAGTTTTCAACTTAAAAAATATTATACATGTCCACTTTTTATTGGTAGGTAGATGAGAGAGAGTGTAGATAAGAGAGAGAGAGAGAGAACTACCTAGAAAATAAAAACATCTCTCTAAAGAAAATATTTTCCGTGTTTTCAAGGAAAATATGGTCACGTGACCAAAATTTGGAAAAAATTGTTAATCAAACAGCACAAAAGTAGGAAGTTAAGTGAAAAAAATACATTTTCCATGAAAAATATTGACAATCAAACGCACCCTTATATTTTAGTAGATTGAAGCATTTTTAGGTCTACACAATATATGCTCTGTCCATGTAAGTTGGCATTCAATAATTTATCCTAATGAATGCAACACCACGTCCACTTTTTGCCATTTATCCGTATTTATGTTATTCATTTTTGTGTCCATGATATAATAGACATTTTGTCCTTTAATGACCCAACTCTCATTTCATAAATTTATTTTCATAGAGCTCATACCCCACTAGTGAAACTATGAAATCCTATGGCCACAAAGAGAGATCATCTCTTAAGATGAGCCCATATCTGCTGATTCGAACCGTTGTCCCCCCAATACATTTTTGACAGCTCTACACATTAATCTTGGTGTCTTCCCATATGCTTTGCTAAGAAAAAGTGATGTGTCGAGGTGTCAAAAATGTATTGGGAGGATAGCAACTTTGGAAGAGCAGGATTCAACTCGTAAGATATGGCAAACTTGAAGAAATATGTATGTTCCTTGATGAAGTCATTTGCCCCGGAAAATTGAGTAATGCTATTGATCTAGATGATCTTCATCAGTCTATGTGATAGTGGGCAGTGGTCGACTGCCACATTGTCCAATGAAGATAAATGCATTCCATCTTCATTTGGCAATGTGGCAGCAACGACTAATGATAATCATCACTCTACATGAATAGCATTAATCGGAACATTAAGGTGGCTATTTGATTTGACTGACTTAGTAGTTTTGTTATTGCTAGCAATTGATTTTATGTCTTGATATTTTGGAGATGTTGCTGATTTAAAATACATGAACCCATGATTACCTGTGACTCTGGTTTTAAGGATCGAGCAAATGAAATATATAAGAAGGTAGAAGATCAAAAGCCTCTTAGAGGACGAAATCAAGATGCTATTTTGGCTGCGTGCATCTACATTGCTTGTCGACAAGAGGATAAGCCACGTACTGTAAAAGGTATGCTGTTATGGCCGGAAATTTTAGCTTTTCACGAGACTGACTTTTGTTAATATCTCTGTACACATGGCTTGCAAACAGAAATTTGTTCTGTGGCCAATGGAGCCACCAAAAAGGAGATTGGTCGAGCTAAAGAGTTCATTGTGAAACAACTGGAGATCGAAATGGGCCAGTCTATGGAGATGGGAACAATTCATGCAGGGGATTTTTTGGTGAGTTTGAACTGAACACTTTACGCCCCAGCCCCGGTCCCCCTTTTTTCCTCAAGAAGACACCACAGCACACACAAATGCATTCTCTCGTCAAATCTCACTGTATTGCAGAGACGTTTTTGCTCGCATTTGGGCATGACCAATTTAGCTGTCAAAGCTGCTCAAGAAGCAGTACAAAAATCAGAAGAGCTGGATATAAGGTTTTCAGTTTTCCCTTCTTTTTTTGCTCTTAAATTTTTTCAGCAAATTGTTTATTTTTTATTTTAGTAGCAAAACATATCAGATGCCGTCTTTTCTTAATCACTTTTTTGACCGCCTTAAACTTGAAAATGACGTCATGTATCCAATACAAACACGAAAGTCGGAAATTTTACATGATTAAGAAGTCAGTTCTCCCTTTTCTGTGTTACAGGAGAAGCCCTATATCCATAGCAGCTGCAGTGATATACATAATAACTCAACTCTCAGATGACAAGAAACTTCTCAAAGGTCAGAACATTCTATTTGGTCAGCTTCATCTTCATGTGGTGTTGTGAATATATGGTTTCTTTAGATTTCCCAGTAATTTAATAATTAACCTTATGTAATGGAGAAAAAAAATTCTTATAACCGACAGCTAATTTTTTTCGAGCAAGGCTTAGTTCTTGTTTGGTCGTGCTTTTAAATGTTTATTAGATTCGAGGCATACGGAATGTGTGGATAAGAAGTAGTAGTAAGTTGTGGGTCCTATTATGTTTAACCGGACTAAATTATAATCTAAGTTTTGCCTGACACGCTTTTTAGTGCAGATATTTCCCTGGCCACAGGAGTAGCAGAAGGCACAATTCGCAATTCATACAAGGATCTCTATCCATACACTTCAAGAATAGTACCAAGTTGGTATGCGACAGAGGATGCCCTCAGGAATCTTTCCGGCCCTTGAGCTCTTGATCCTGGCAAGGTTGCATCCCCTGATGAATGTTACGGCTACTTCTGTTGTACATTTGGGTGTTGTAGATCCAGTCGACTTCTTTCGTGATCACCTTTAAATTTAATGTAGCCTTCGGAGTATAGAAACTGGGTTCTAACATAGTTCTTAGGAGATGTGTGCAAGTTAGTTCAGAGCTATGGATCTTGGTCCTCTTGGATGATAACATTATCGTGTATGTATTCGTTTCTGTAGGTTATCTATATTAATATTGCTATAGTTTATCCAACCCATTGCTCTTAATTTGAGTGCATTGTTGAATCTTAAGGAGCATAATCTCATTAATTATTATGCAGTGCACGTATTAGGGACCTATATCTCAGCATCAATCTGATTTTATCCATATCAAAGAACAAGGTGTACGCCAATGAAAATTGCTGATGTTAACTATAGTTGTAGGCCTGGATTCGGATATGCACGCTAAAAGCGTGTTTGGCAAAAAAATTTAAGGTGAAAATGATTTTTCGAAGTATACGGTTGAAAAGTGGAAAAAGTCATAAATCCCATAAAAATCGTGGGAACAATGATATTGGAGAAAAATAACTATAGAAAAATCCACGCCAAACAAGCCTTAATCCTTGCTAAATAAAAGTAACAGTCATTTTCACAGATGCTAAGCAGGGTACATTCAACATGCGCCACACCAGGCTCCCAACTGAATCAAGAGCTCTCAATGTAAAGAGCACGTGACATTCCATAGCAAGATAAGTTATCCATATAACGGGAAAAGGAAATACAATTCTTTGTCAAAAACAACAAAAGGAAATACAAATCCTTGTCAAAAACAACAATCATACACGGTTAAATTTTAGCATTGATCCACAACTATCAGAACTGTTTCTTGACACTAGAAAATCCACAATTCTTCAGAAGCTGCTAATAACATTAGAATCTCCTCCTAGGACTTCTAGAACGATGGCCGCGAGGTGATCTGCAAAAATATTTAAAACGGACAAAATTATGTAACTGTAAAATGAGAAATGACTTGGATTCTCATCAAGAAAATAAATTTGTAAAAAACATTGAACTCATAGTTGCTTCTCATTCGCCATCTTTAAATCTGTGGTTTACCCTTTCTATTGAAGCTTTTCAACTTCGGTGCCACCAACCAGGTCTATCTGAAAAATATATTAGCATATACTAACATGTGGACGTATCTGTCCTTTTCAGGGACCCGAGGGGTTGATGTTGGAATGGCCATCAATTTTTAGAAAGATTTTCATCTCTTCTATAAAACTATTACACATTTATTGAATCATTCTTTCAAAATCATACAGAAGTTCTAAATCCATTTTGATGCCACATTTTGAAGATAAAAACTAGTTGTATAGCACTATTACATTTACTTTTTCCAGCGAAGTACAAATAAACAAACAACTCGTGATGGCATTCAAAATTGAAAAGGAATATGCACATCAAACAACAGATAACTGATGGCATATCTCATCATTACATAATGTCCATATCCTTAATCAAATAAAGGAGTTGGGCAAATGTGAAGATCTAAGATTCAGGGATGTTTTATCAATAGAATCATCAGAGTAAATTTCAACTCTCTGTAAGGTTGAGCAGTCATCTCTTTCCACTTTGTATATCATTTTTCCAAAAACCCAATTGTTGACAATAGAGACCCGTAAAACCAATTTTCCTCCATTCCATTTGGAATGGACTAGGACTATGTTCACTTCTTTCTTCTATTTTGCTTAAGTACACGCTTTCGTTCCCATTTTGCCCCTCAGCCAAAACATTTTTTCTAAGTGTTGGTACTGCATCCTTTGATGGAAACTAAGAAGATGACTGTTATGAAAACTCTAAGATGCTTATGTTCTCCAATTTTATAATCAGTAACTATAAGCAAAGTCAAATAAGGCATCCAATTGAAGTTTGAACGATTATGAGAATGCAATACTGACAAACACAAGAACAAATACATGAGACTTCATGAACATGTACCTCCTCCTCATATTCCTCCTTCTGAACGGACCTTTGCTGAATGCCCAATCAACAGTTATGGCCTGGGTGAGCAGTTCTGTCCCATCCATTTCACTTATAGCTTTCTGTGCTTCCTCAAGGTTCTCATATTCAATTAGTGCATAACCCTAACGGACAGGTCAATATGTCAAGTTAGTTAAAACTACCTAAAAGTAAGCCACAGCAAACAGAGGTACACTTTCACTAAAATAATAAATGACAAGCTCAGTTTCTTTTGCACAGACTATTGTTCAACAAGACTTTTCAAATCAATGTCTTGATACCAGAAGACAAAAGACTGACAGCATCTCCAAATGATAGAAGAACAGAAATACACAGTATCCATGTTTGTTAATGATCTTACAGTGGTAACAAATTTATTTAACTATCTTTACTCTCATCCTAAGAGATGAAGCTCAGTTAAAGTAATACACATATTGCAAAAATTATGTGGAAATTATTTCAAGCTGCTATTTAAAAAAATAAAAAAGATCCTGAAAGGGGAATATGTGATTTTATGTGACACGAGCTTTAAGCATCCTACGAAAGCTGGCTGTGTCCAATCACATCATGACTTCCAGTTTTTCTTTTGATTTTTTATAGGTCCACTTTCATTACTAGCATAAATTCCTTTCTTTTTCTTTGCAAGACTTATCTTTAGTTCAATGTTCTTTCATCCAAAAGAAGACGTGGTATGAGGTTCAATTATGAGTACTAGTCTTTTTGTAAATTATATATTGCCTGTTTTGATTCTTTATATAAATAATATATTTATACCCTTGTAACAACAATCATTCAGTTAATCTTTATGTATCAGGGTCATAGCTCCCTAAGGGGACTCTTTTGGTGTATAAGTTTCATCTTTTTATTTAAATAGAATAGCTACCTAGTCTCCACAGGGCCCATCCAATGACCCAAAATGTTAAGTTTCTCAGGTGTGCATATGGGGAGGCTCATTCAACTAGTCCCCACGTTCCTCGAATGAATCTCTTGGTTGTTAAGAAGGTTGCCCAAAAGGGATTCTTCATTTATTAAATTCAATTCATGACATGCCAATCACATGATGATCATACATAGGGTTTTCTAGCTAATCATCTTATTCAAGCTATCTCAAAGGGAAAATTTAGATCACCTTGACAAATCCCGTACGCCGGTCAAGATTTAAATGCAAATTCTTAATCTCCCCAAATTCGCCAAATGCATTTTGTAGATCATCCTCTTGTGCCTCTTCATGAACTCCAGAAACCAGAATAATCCACCCTTCAATTGCTGCACGAATTCAAACCCAATTTGAAATCATGACATTCTACATATACTATCTCTAGATCTCAAGAAATTGATGGAATGTGATATAGAGTGCTTGATCACTCTGCATTTTAAAACAGGTGATTGATACCTAACAATGATTGTACAATACAAAAATCTCCAATATTATGGCAATAATTTATTACACACAAAAAATAAATCAATATTTCATGTTCTTCATTCTCTTCAATTAAATATTCTAACATAATTCAGCAGTTAATGTTCATCAACAACAGTAAGATGTCCAGATGGGATTAAAGAACTTCAACTTTGCTGATATTAGCAGGGGTGTCAAAATTCAGTCTGCAGGCACCGAAGTCCTCAAACAGTAATCATACTCCTTGATGATAATTAGAGAGATCTACGCAACTGGAAATAAATCAAGAAGGCACGAATAAGTGCAATTTTCAATAATTTCTATCCCAAAAAGACAAATTGTTTAAGATCACTTTCATTTAAGATACCACTATTATTTTTTTCTTAAAATCCGAAGAGACATTAAGATTCGCACAAGAGAAGCATAGAACTAGAAACAGAATAGACAGAGCCCGGTGTCTATTTCCAACTAATTCAGATACTGAAACATATCTTTAATAAGAAAGGGAAACAATAAATCAAAAACGATAACAAATAAAACCCTAGAAACACGCAAAATCATTAAAAAGAACCAAGTTGTACATATTTACTCTAAATTTCTTCGTCTTCTTCAATTCGCTCAGCTTAAAACCACCGAACTTCACACGACAAAACAATGAAAATATTAACGAAACCTCGCATGTACAAGTTCGCAACTCAGTTTTCTTAAAACATTATTTTCTTATTTGCATTATTTTGTCTAACAAAAGAGAAAAAATAATACTCTTCATAAATTAGTTCACCCTTGACATGAGTTTCAATCAACAAAAAATTTAAAAAGGAGGAAAATAATATGCATATAAAAGGAAGAGTGATTTAGGTTTCGGATACTGACATCGTTCGGGCCCGGGCCCGCCGTCGGAGTCGAGGGAGTCAAAGCGGCCGGACATACGAGCGTTGCGTTCGGCCTCAGTTGAGGCCTCGCCACGGAAGCCGCGACCCTTGGTTTTCTTAGGAGCGGATGACGATAGGCCGCCGGTGATGGCAGACTTAAGCCGAGGAACATTGGCGCCGCGGTTGGGGGATGACGCGTTGCCGTCTCCTATGTCCTCGTCCATCAGATCGTCCTCCTCCGGCTCGAAATCCACCGCCTCCGCCTCCACGTTTGCCATTGTTGCTTTAGAATTGTACTTGAGAAGAAATAATTTGGTTTTCGAGTGAGGATTGAGGGTTTTAATTCTTCGTTAAAATTAAAATTGATTAAAGTTGGTGGTCAATATGTAGTAGTCCATATGTTTCAGGACCTCTAGTGAAAGTTTCCCAATATTATTACCTTGTGTAAATATAACAAGATTCTTAAAAGTTTAAACTACCATTTTTTATGGGATAAAGCCCTGTTTGAGCTTTCTTATTTCATTAAAATGAAAAATATGATCGTTATTAATCACATTAATTTTTAAATTTAAATTTTTTATCTCTTGCGTGGACCCTAATAACGACTATATTTTTCATTCTCATTCTACAATAATTTGGCTCAAACAGAGCCTATTTACAACACAATTTTTATTATCGGCATCCCATTTTTATTTTAATAAAGGACCCTAATATTTGCAAATTTTTTAATTTGTTTTTTCAATTTTTATGTTGCATTATTATCTCTAAACTTCGATTAATTAGCATATTTTTCATCTTTTATGAAAATTTTAGTCCAAACTGCTATCATACATTGAAACGAGTGGCAAATATTTTGTACTTTTTATTTAATTTTAATTATTTTAAAATATCAGAGACAAATAAATTTTTTCACACCCTTCGAACATTTTTTTTTTTTATAGAACTTATTATTACAACTAAGATACGCAAATTAATAGAATGTTGATGATAAGAATTTGACAAAACAATTTAGGGATAGAAGTGTTATTATTGGCAAAGTTTGAAACATTCAATTTAATTGAAATGTAATATAATTACCTTTTTAAGGTGTGTTTGAACCACGTTATTTTGAAAAAAGGCTTATTAGCATAAAACGTCCATACGTTTGACAGTTAGTGTGCAAAACGTCCTAACGTTTCATTTTTTTGCATTTTTGCCCCTATTTCAACGTTTCAGTGTGGAAAACATCATTTTCACTATTTTTCAGTGTAAAATGATCAAAATACCCTCAATTTTAAATAAAACAAATAAAATGAAAAGAAAAATAAAAAATAAAT
>CAIGRQ010067570.1:0-16813 GCA_903798375.1 Fraxinus sp. D2006-0159 | reverse complement strand
ACGAACAAATATTTTCGTGAACATCCACCACCCATCTCTATAAATACCTCATTCTCATTCATTGCCACAGTACGTTTTTACGCAAAAATTAACAACATATATTCTCTACATATTCTCTCTTTGACTTAAGCATCGGAGGGGCGACGAGCACACACTTCGACGCCTTTGTTTCAGGTATTGGAAGATCTCGTTCGTGCTCATACTTGTTCTTCAAGCTCGGATTACAACATGTGCAATTTTTGGTAGCATCACGTACTTTTCTCTAAACTTGAATAAAGTTGCTCGAAAGGCTTTTCACAAAACTAGAAGACGTGCCCGAGGAAGAAGAGATGGTTAAAAGAAAAACCAGAAGTATGTACCACAAGATACGCAACTAGCGCTTATTCGTCTTTGTCCAGGGCATATAAACCGCTCATCCTACTTGTGATGGCTAGAATCCATCCCGTTCTCCGGATCCTTGATCAAGAATTATCTATATTGCTTTAGATGCTTGGCAATGTGAGGCTATCCATATACACTTGTGCTTGTTTGGGCGACAATATAATCACATTATAATTTAAAGTCAAATATTAATTTTGACTATCTCTATCCCATAAAGATATATAGACTTGTTCTTATTTTCACACAGATTAAGAAAACTTAATTAGTATATGTTGGAACTATAAATTTTACTTATATTTTTTCTAATATACCCCTACATTGAATAATGATTTTTCATATTTGATTATTTGTTGATAATAAGATATATTAAATAGAGGTATATTCAAAAATTAAGACATTAAGGGCGTGTTCGGTAGAGATTAAAATTGAAAAATTAGCAGTTATTGTTGACTTTTATTAGACGAGTGAGACCCAATAACGGTTATATTTTCAATTTTAATTGGATTTTAATTGTTAACGAACAAGCCCTAATTATATTCTCAACAAGGAAAGTGACTTATAATTTGGAACAAACAAAGAAGGAAACCAAATCTATCTTTGTGGGACGAAGGTAGTACCACAAAATCACAATCACAATCACAATTACTATTCTTTACTTAGCCCTTGATTGATGTCCATTAAAAAAGAGTCTTTTGGGAATAATGATTATTTTATTTTTTAAGAATATGTAGTTAAAAAGTATGGAAAAGTTTTTGGTTTACGTGCAAAATATTTTATTATGAGAATGTGCTGTTGAAAATGAACTTTAGAGAAAAAAGTGATTTTAGAGAATGATAGTTAAACGGTGGCTTATTATTCACACATTTCATAGGACCGCTACTCGTTTTGTTAAAATCAAATGGTAATTTCTCCCAAACAAACACTCAATTTTGAAGAGTTTTAACTGTGAAAAATGCGTTATTCTAGAGAACTAATAGTTCGTATGCGAAAGAGAGGGAAAATCGTTAATTTTGGGAGGGCTAAAAGTGGAAGGCAAAATGCTTCACAAATGAACAGTAATTTGTGGATCGACTCTTTTGATATGTAGGGATTTTTTTTATTTTTTTTTTGGAGAATATGTAGTTAAAAAGTAGTGAAAAGTTTTTGGTTTACGTGCATAATATTTTATTATGAGAATGTGTTGTTGAAAATGAAGTTTAGAGAAAAAAGTGTTTTTAGAGAATGATAGATAAGCAATAGCTTATTATTCACACATTTCATAAGACCGCTACTCATTTTGTTAAAATCAAATGGTAATTTCTCCCAAACAAGCACTCAATTTTGAAGAGTTTAACTGTGAAAAATGCGTATTCTAGAGAACTAATAGTTCGTAATTCCATGTTGGAATCTAAGGTAGAAATTGTTTATCTAAGAATCTAAGGTGAGTTTTGACCGTTAACTTGGGTACCACTCCCAACTTCTCGTTCCAATAAGAGACTCTGCACTGGTCGAGTCAAGCAAGGAAAATACATTGATCAGTGAAAGCTGTTGGTGAAGGGATTCTACAATGGCGTGAAACAACGACTCCATAGAAAATTTCAAGGCAAGGGATAACTCTTCTTAAGACTTCATTTGCCTCTTACAAATGAGTGCATAAGGGATTCAAATAAGTCTCCAAGACACAATTGAATCAAAGTAAACATTTGTTGGCGTCTACGCACTAACTACCACAATCCGAAGACCATATATGAATAAGAAAATATATGAACGTCTTTGTTATATATCCAGTTCTATATTATTTCGTTAAAAAAGGATAGTGTTGAAGAAAGCAAAAAACTAAATGTTGCAAGAAGAAGAACACAGAAGAAAGATGGTAGATTTTCATGTATGTCCAAATGAACACATCAATCTCTCTCTCTCTCTCTATATATATGTGTGTGTGTGTGTGTGTGTGTGTGTGTGTGTGTTAACACACGTTTCCAGTATTTAAACTACATCACAAGGGATACTTAAGTAAACATGATTGCTGTAATTGTCAAGGACACGGTGGCTTTCGGCAATGAAAGATTTATGTAGTTGAGCAAACAGGTTTCTCACAGTTTAAGCAGTAATATTAAGATTCATTTGGAAACATAATTTGTCACCACACTGTACTGTGTCCATACATCATTTTACATATTATCACATACATTTCTGGTCTTACGAATAACTCGACTTTATTTAGTATTCGCCTGCAATATGGTTGCTATAACTTATTCTCATCAGCTACTTCATAAACATATACTTAGAGGTGGAGGAGACGGCTTTTCCGCCTTGTCTGTAACGGGATCCCATGGGATTCCCAGGTTACCATAATGACCAACAGGTGAGCCATCAACCTGGACAGCAGCAGAAGGTTCTGCACGCACTACAAGCTTTTCGCTCTTGGCATTGGCTTTCAGTCGAAGTCGTTCAGCTCTTGAACCAATGATCTGTCCTATTATAGAACCTGCAATGGTTAATGCCATAGCGGTTTTGGGCATTACAACAGATTTCCTGAGCATAGCTATGAAGGGGACTGCAGCATGCACTGCAACAAACCATGGCGGGGAGAACTTCTTTGTATGCTCTCTCCAAACACCCAATGGAATATTAGCTGCAATTCCCAAGAAACCAATCACAAGCATCTTTTCAGGTAATGGTTGTGGCCTGAGGGTCTTAACAAAGGCAGTTCGGGTGAGGGCTGCTCTGGCTGCAACTACTGCAGGTGGGCATTTGATCTTCATTCCTGGTGGCAGCTGAAGAGCTGAGGCCACAAGTGGGAGAACAT
This sequence comes from Fraxinus sp. D2006-0159, assembly GCA_903798375.1. Classification (NCBI taxonomy): domain Eukaryota; kingdom Viridiplantae; phylum Streptophyta; class Magnoliopsida; order Lamiales; family Oleaceae; genus Fraxinus; species Fraxinus sp. D2006-0159. The sequence continues at coordinate 13,644 of CAIGRQ010067570.1, read as the reverse complement.
GGCTTACAGCTCTGTAGGACTTGGCAATTGGACAGTTCCCGGTCTCCAACCACTCATTTCTAAGAGCCTCATGCTTCGATGAATCGCTCTGAAAGATAACATATAAGGTTCACTCAATAAGTAGTCCCAACTTACTGCATAACTAGACAAGTGGAGAAGTAATTAATTGTAATGAAGTTTCTCTCGGCTTTAAACACAAAAACCATGGAAGAAATTATAATTATTATGATAATGTAAAGACAACAGATTGCTCTTTTTCTACACCCTCATACGAAAGTACCAGCAAACGATTCTAGGTTTACGTTATACGTACACAATTAAGGTAGGAATCAACTCAAAGATCAGCATCCTCAGCAAACACTACAGATATAATTATCATTTGGACATCTAAGAAGGTAAATTCAGTTTTCAATTATGGGCTCCATATATTTCCAAAGCAACCAATATCCAACTGATTGGAGCAAACTCGACCTTTCTAGTCATTTTACTGGATTAGTGAATTGCTCAAAAATATTTCAGAAACTCTGAAAACAAAAATGTACTACTTCCTAAGACATTTTTGTCAGTCCTAATAAAAGCATTATATGTAAAGTCATAAACGTTACCTTAGGATGTTCTTTCTTACTGGATGACTCGGATTTCCTTTTTTCCATCTTCTCAAAGAAAGAATGAAAACCAAAGGGCCCTCCTGATCCAAATGCTGATGAACTGATAGAGGCTGCTAAAGGATTGAATTGAAGTGAAGCCCTAGCATTCAGGTTGTCTACACAAAGCTGAGATTTTCCTGACAGTGGGACAACCCCATCTTTCCCATGGAAAAGTTTAAAGGCCAAATCAAAGTTGGGGCCATCTTCAAATATGAGACCTTTGTTTCTTCTTAACTGCAATGGTATGAGAAGAGAGGCAGGTTCTTAAACTATTGTAAATGATACAAAAATAAGAATACAGAACAAATAAAAGAGCCAGGAAAAAAGAATGGTAAAATATACAAAAGTTAAGCACTATTGGCCTAGCATCCATATGCAAATGTGTTTTAAACGAATAGAGGACTAGAAACTACTCAAATTTAGGAACTTACGGAATGAGAAAAATCAGGAAATACAAATGAAAAGTTGGTTGGTTTGTTGATGTTCATCAAGAAAGGACATTTATGATTATCCTGCTTACTCAAGGGGCAATCAGATCTCTCCATGTTCAGTAGCTTGAACAAAAAAAAAAGTCTATTGTGCTTTCTGCCTGTTGAGAGCTATTTATCTGCAGGCAAGAACGAGATACATTATTAAACATTTCAATAGAATTATACAATGCTGAGGCCATATATAAGAGAACTAGACCATAGTTAAGGCATTGTAACAAATATTATCTAGCGATTGCTATCTAGAGCATTTCTTTGTCAAACTAAGTAATGGGCTCTCATTAGTGTTACAGTGGCACTGACCATACTAAAATTTATTTAAGAATAGAGGAGTATAATATAAAGTTATGTCACATGTACAAAAAGACTAATTTATGTGCTTGTACAAGGGGAAATTGCAAGTGATGATTGTTTGCCCCACCTTACAGCAGTTCAATGCCTAAACAACTTTATTTATTTCTTTCTTTCTTTACCCTAAAGATTGGCACTTCTTTCACCTCGGTGGCGGTAGTGGTTGGGATATTTGTTTGCATTTAATACCCCCAAAGTCATCTAATAGCATGGCAAGTAAAATTTGACATTTTGATATCGCAAGAAATTTTTTTTTTTTTTTAATTTCCCGGCACAGTCACTATCCGTTCCTCTCTGTTTAAAGAGCAACCAATTTTACAACTAGGAAGTTAACCAAGTATTGGTGAAATCAAGGTAACCTTAATCACATAGCCAGCAAATATCATTCTTTCCGCCATGTTACTGTGCTATCTAAAAGATTTCTTTTATATTATCGCACTAGAATTTATGCATGAGCTGTTTTTTTTTTGTGTGATAGTTTTTATGCTTTTAGCAACATAAAATGTAGTGTTAAGCACAAAGGAGTTTTGAATTTTTGTCACGTGGCTGAACCTTGAGCTCCGCAACATCAAAACATCAACTAAAGCCGAATTCTAGGCTTAAAGAGAGTTTCTGATGACTTTCCAACAGTTGGTTTTATTACTAACTCATTTTCTCCCTGAAGTAAATGCTAAATTTTTTAAATAAAAAGTCAGTGAATTGAAAATTGACCTGGCGGCATTGTGGTTGTCCAGTGATGACCATGCCAAGAACCGGTCTAAAGCTTTTCTTTATTCTTCTCTTCTGTTATTTAGTTATCTATTCATTCATCTTATTAAAAATGAGGCAGGATGGGAGAAGAAAATTGACTGTTGACAACAAGATGACAAATTGTGAAGAGTCGGTGTCTTTGCCCTAAGAGAGCAAAAATTGGATAATTGCAATGGTGCAGTCAAACCTAATGACGACATCTTGATGTTTTTCTTTAAGAGAGTCTACATGAAATATGACAGATATCAACAAGACAAAATAGCTCCACGAAATATCTGACAACCAATTTTTCAGCAGAACCTGGCTAATTGTTTTGTGGCCCTCGAATTTCATGGACTAATATCAGAGAGAATGAGAGAGCTGACCGTTAATGTTAGATTGCCTGTTGCTCACTTCTAATAAGATGGATACTAATATCAAGAGCTATGATTCACTAGTTTGTAATTTTGTATTCTTTAAGCAAGAAACAATATGCAACTCATATTGTTGAAGTCATCTAAAGGACTGGGCACCTTTTAGTGAGAACTAGTGAAAAAAGACATGTAAACTGAAAGAAGGCAAAACATACTATTGCGTCAAGTTGGAAAACTAGCTGAAGTGGAAAGCGTCGGCCACGTAAACTACTTCATCAAATTCAAAAACTTTATCAGCCAACAAAACAGCTCATGAAAAATTCAAAGGAAATCTTTTAGATTTGAGTGTAGCAATTAAACAATAAATCCAATGTTGCACACCAAATGCGCGAATACCATCAGGCATAAACTAGATCATGCATAAATCCTAAATGTGGCGATTTGAATCATTTAGATCCAAATTAATTGCATTTATTGCCTGTTTGGCTATTTGCATCACCGCCGATTGTTGCAGGTAGATGTCATATTGCTTGTTGTATATGTAGGAGACACACCATTCAGTTATATCCAATTGACATTCATACACCATTCAGACAAAGATTCATGAGAAGGACCAAGAATCACTCTCAATAACTTGGATCTACGTCATGCTGTCGCGCATAAATCCAAGTCGGGTGTCTTGTTGCTCGTATACATGGAGACAAAAATAGAAATCCGTGGGTTTAAATTGTGTCAATACTCGTACACGTACCCATGACGTAAACAACTCAAGCAAAATCCAAGCACGAAAATTCAAATGTAACATTTTGAATTTGAAGAGTGGTTATTAAAAAAGAATCCAACACTACACAGCGAAATGAAGCTAATGTCATCAAAAAGCATAATGCAGTACGTGCCAAATACCGAATTTGGAAATTCTGAATGTTTAATATCTGAAGCATAGACAATTAATGCATAATCTATACAATCAGCACCATTTTATTAAGCACATCTAAACTTTAGCTATCAAAATTAAGTACCCACAAATTTATTGTAGATGTAAACCCCCTAATGTAATTTAATAGACAATCAATCCACTTTCTAATGACTTTCTTCAATTGGTATTTTCATTTAATCAACTGAATATCATTGATTTCTGAACTCATAAACACATGCAGGTAGATAAACTAATGTAACTAAAAGCTAACAATGCCTGAAGGAACATATAAAGCTGTGTTAGTTTCAATCGTTGAATATTAAACATATACTCTTTAAGTTTATTTTTTAGCTAAATAAATCAAAATCACGAAAAGAACAAGCAGGAATAATCATAACAAAAAAGAGCATATAATTTGAGAAATGAAACTTAAGCGTGATGAAGAGAGTTGAGAAAGAGAATGTACGGAAAATGGGAAGGAGGCGGTGGAGCTCGGCCACTAAGAGAGGAGTGTGGAGAGCACCAGACGGTGGGGGAAAATATTTTGTGGTGGGATTTTAGTATGAACAACAGTCGTCAGCCGAGGCGTTACGTGACTTACTCAGCTGGTCAATTGAGGCGTTTTATTACCTGTTATTGCCGGTCAGTAGGTTGTTTTCAAAGCAAAGATATGTGGGTCCGGTTCATTTATAGTTGTGGCTGCTGTGGAATTTTGGAATTTTGTTACCTTTTTAGTGGCAACTGTTGACTTTCTTCCTTTTCTTTTTGTGAATTTATCCTCCGTTTCATTCGAATTAAAATTTTTATTTTCATTCTTTTACTCATTTTTTATCACACTATTTTTAATAAAATAATATTTTTTATCACATCAATAATTTTTCCTTCTTTTTAACCACACATTCTACATTAATTTACTATTTCAAAATAATTTTTTTTCAAAATAATGTGGTTCAAACACACTCTTAATATGAATTATGATGTATGTACATCATTGTTTCCACATAATTTGACATTTCAGTGAGTTGACAGATTTCTGAACATTGATTTTAACAACAATTTTTTGAAATTTTGACACACGAGTATCAAACAAGATGTACATATTTGAATGTACAAATACCTCAATCCATTAAATATTAATGATTTGACATTCTTGACTCCAAAACTCATATATAATCTTGAAAGAAGAAAAATATTATCTAGTATAGGTGGTGTTGAACATCAGTTTGTTTATGTGAAAGTAATATGTTCAATTATATAAAATTATGCAATTAATTTAATTTTACATTTCATTTAATAATACTTAGTGTCACTTAAACTAATATTGTAAAACAAGTGGTGTTAAATAGTATTATTCTTGAAAGAACCCTATAATTCAAATTTGTGCACAAACATGTGTACGTACATAATATATTGATTGAAACTATTTTAGAGATGTGAACGGGGAATTTCAAGTTATGTTTTTATTTTTAAATATTTTGATTAAGAAGAAAGTCACATCACAAAATTCGACCCAGCATTAAGTGAGCTAACTTGTCAACTTTAGAGTGATCGAGGGTGTGTTACTTTTAATGAAGAGAAAAATATATAATTTGCACATCAAATTGAGAGTTGTCGATTGTGTTACTTTCAACAAGTGTGAAGTACTTAATTTGCGTATCAACTTGAGAGTGATTGAGTGCGCAAATAGAGAGTTATGGTTAACAATTTTGCTGACAATCCATTTTAAAAATCGTTTTTTAAATCAACGACATGGATCTTGAAAACACATAGATTGTTAACAAAGTTAGCATTATTCTACTCTAGATAAGTGTTAAGTATATAATTTGTAAATATTTAACTTTCAAACATGTCAAATGAATAATTATATTTTACAGTTATTTATATAATTATATTTGTTTTACTTTAAATTAGATATATTTAATCAAAACTACTGACTTTAGACTTTCCATTTTTTTGTTTTGTAACTAATATAGCTCCGACACATATCACGGGTTCAAATCAATGAAGTGTCGTTGAATATATGGGTTTTCAAATTCAAATTAACCACACATTTCAATACAAATTGATTTATTAGAAATTCATATTCATGGCACAATTAATATTGCATTATTATGTGAAGTTCAATTGATTTTCTTCGACAGAACACGTATTACAGCATTGTCTCTATTAGAATTTTTTGTGGTTTATGAGTTTACATAGATGTGTTGCTGAATTACAGAATGGATGTACACCAAGTTTGACAACCCCCTCACAATAAGGGGCCTGTTTTTTTGGGAAGCGGGCACTCCCTCCTATTAAGCATGGTGTACAACCATCAAAACTGACGCAGGGAAGATGGAAGAATAAATCAGATATTATTTTGATTGACGAATTAGTCTAGATATCGTTCTAAGAGACGAAAGAACAAAACAATTTCTAGAACTCAAATAATATTATTCATTGAAAATGACGGAAATCGTTAAAAGGCCTTTATATAGGCGTTACAAGAAACCCTAAAAGCAGAAAATATTAAAACGTGCCAAAAATAGTGGAGAATCAAAACGAAATATACTAAAAATAATAATTTAAAGGCTTAAATGAAGGAAGCCGGCTAAAATCCCGAGATCTCGAGGCTCCGAGTCCAATTTTTCGGACTGTTTCCAATCAGCCTACCAAATTTCAGCCCATTCCGACACCGTTGCGATAAATGACGAAAATGCCCCGGCGTCCTACATCAAAAACCCTACAGAAATATATGTTTTCATTCTTCTTATTTGCGATTATATTTTAATCCTATAGCAAATTGGGGCTTTTATATCTGTAAAATGATTTTTGTTACAATGTGAACCATTGAAGAGTACTGCTATGCCGATATTTGAAATATTTTGGCTCCACCTTACAAAATGACTGTTTTCTTTCTTCAATGCTATCAATCTTTGATTTCTTGGACAGAAAAGCCTTTATTTCTGCAGAATAACTTCTTTTTTTCATTTTGTGTCGTCGTTTTCAGAGTTGCCAAATGAGCCGAGCCGGCTCGGCTTGTTGCCCACGAGCTCGGCCTACTCAGCTCGAGCACGGCTTGGGCTCGCCTTTTTTGATTTTTTTTAACTATCCTTCTATATAATAAAAAAAAATTTAGACGAGCCGCTCGTCAAAAACTCTCGGCTCGCCTACTGAGTCGACCTGCTCGGCTCGTGCTCGGGCTCATTTTTTGACGAGCCCGAACGGCCTGTGAGCAGCTACAGTACGAGCCGAGCGATCGAGTCGATGAGCCGCTCGGCTCGATTGCCACCACTAACACATGGTGTGATCATATTTTTGAAAGACACGCCAGTGGAACATATAAAGCAAAAGATGAGCTGTGTAAGCACTTTTGGCATTTTCATAATCATAAGTGCGAATTATGTAGCGCTGAAGACGACGGCTCACCAATTTCTCTTGATCCAACGAAATCTTCGGATGAGTGGTTTGAGTCGCATGTGGAAAAGTAATGGACCCCTTTATTACTACTTTATCAAAGTAACTTTAAAAAAGAAAAACTGTTGCTCGGCTCGTGCTCGGGCTTATTTTTTTACGAGCCCGAGCGGCTCGTGAGCAGCTACAGTACGAGCCGACGAGCCGCTCGGCTCGATTGCCTTCTCTTTGAAATGTAAAGTGTTTTGAATTGGTTGGTATTTCAAATATTTGTGGACATGAATTGGGAAGTGTTAAACAGAATTTGTTAAGCCATATAATATGTGTATTCATTCTATAGTATAGACATTTATGTTGTGTGATGGTATGCAAATTTATCATGCATATCGAATTGTGTTATTGATTTTCAACATTGATTAGAATGTATAAATGGCTTCATTGATCATATGTCAATATGTTGTCGGTAAAAATATGTCTCCAATACGAATAGAAAATGACAACTCGCTTAACTTCTACACGAAGCTTAAAAAGAAGGATACTCGGTTAACGGTGTACACACTCAGTGTTGTTGTTGACCATGTGCTCAACATGTATGGTGATAACTGAAGCAGAGACAACAATTTCACTCATTGCACCTACTCTGGAACGTCAAGCAACCCGCCATCTTATGCTCACACCATCACCCAAGGTTCACTGTACTTGAATTCTAAAGCAGTAATTCACTGTTTGATTATTTTTGTAATAAAGGTGGATGTGATATTTCTTGGATAAATTGGGTAGTGTGGTATATCTATCCAATCTAAAATTATATCTTCTTGTGAGAATAAGAGGTGAAAGTCAGAATTGATAATATCCAATGTGACAAATTTGTGCAACAATAATTGATTAAAACGATGGTGATGCTATTACCATTGAGCTTAAAATGCAGCAAGTATCGCGACAAAAATCACCAAACATTTATTCAAAAATATCCAAAACGAAACTACCTTTGACATAACTTTAAGACATTAATGCATCCTTATGACATTGGAGATCGCTGCGTCATAGATGGTGTTCGGGTAACATTTCTCCTGAATTATATATATACACATGAATATCCTTGTTTAATTGTCTGCTTCACCTAGTGGTGTCAAAAATGGGTCGAGCTGCTTAGTGGCGGGGAGGTCCAGTTTGGGACATGACTGACATATTGATCTCTTAATGTGAGCCCCCCAGGCCTTGGTGACCATGTGACTAAGGGAATTTTTCTCAGTCGTTTGGTGTGACAAAAAATAAAATTAAGCTATGCAAACTATTCACGAGTTAAAAATCGTTCAAAGCCTGTTTGATATGTTGGACTGAACATGATTAAAGAGAAGAAGAATATGCCTAAAACTTGACTAGTATGATGCAATATGCAAGCAACAAGAACAATTGAGAAGAAAGAGAGAAGGGAGGGAGAGAATAGAGAGAAATTGGAACTCTGCTATGAAGAAATCCATAAATTTGTGCCTGCAGCATGCTCTATTGAAGATCACACTTATTGATCATGTGCTTGTCCATTCCATCTTAAGCCTTTGATTTAAATTTTTTCATCCCATAAAGTTTTAATTACAAATAAACAAACCAAGAACTGTCAACTGAGAGATAAATGATTCCATCAGAACAGGACCAGGACAAGATACAAGGGAAAACAAGGTTTACAGGAATTTTCAAAATCATGGTATGGACTATAATAAACTAATGATCAAGAAAAAAAACAGCACGCGAGAAAGAAATCAGTCAGAATACTTGTAACTTAAGAATCCTATAAAGTCAGATAAATTTTGGCTTAGTCGTTTTAGCACGGTGCTGGTGAATCATCTTGTTGAATCTCCATTCTGCAAGCCCTGATGCAAAATGGAACTGTTCCATGTCTATGGAGTTTAAGCATTCCATTACATACTTAGTATCAAAGGTATCGAGTCTGTATCCTCTCCCGGTTAGTTTCCCACCAGAGCTTTGCATGCACTTCGCCAAATCTTTCACGGCTGCATCAAATTAGCATGTTCATTAGCAGTAAAAAACTTTCATCAAGTTCATTTCTGAAATTTTTACAGATGCAGAACTTAATTACCTAAATCTGACACGCCGGAGTTCCCTAGTGCCATCAGCCAGTTGTCTGATGGTAATATAAACCCCAGGTTCATCCTGTTCTATCCATTCTGATTCAATGTCACTTGCATTGCTTACAGAAACTGAAGCCTCATCTCGTGAGGAAGTGGTTGTTCTTGATGCATCCATAGACGACATTTCACCCTTAGGGCCACAAGCCATGTAAGCACTTGATCCAGCATTGTAATGTTGATAGGCCGCACCTTGAAGATGGTCAGGAGTTTTGTACCTTGGAGATGGAGTCCACTCTCTGTTCAACGATGGAGTCATCCGAGGACTTTCCAGGACAGAACCAAGCTTTGAGTAAGTAGAATCTCTCTGCAGCAATAGGAATTGAGAATTTCAATTAGCTTACGCAAAAAAATTAAGTCTCGCTCTCAATAAAAACGCAATGCAGGAAAACAAATGTGATTTACCCCATCCTCAGATCTTCCAGGAGTGTTGAGAGCTTGCTGGTTGAATCTCTGAACATTGTAGAGCTCCATTATTCTATCATAATTCTCACCCCACCATCTCTGAGCTTGCCATTTATTGAACATCTCCCGGCTTCACACTCGATGTTGACATTAGCATGATATTGAATCAAATTAATACCCCCAATAGAAATTATCAAATAGAACAATCCAGTTGTATATCTTTCAGATACTGATAAAAAGATTAGAACTCGTTATATGTGTTCAGTAGTTACCTGAACCGTATCCGTTTAAGGTCATTCCCACCACGAGGGAGAGACACAAAAGTAATCTGAACACCAGGCTCCACCTGTGCCATCCACTCTTTTGGTTCATCTTCATCTTGCACAAGCACAACACCAGACTGGGCCGATATAAATTCTTGTCGACAGGGTATCCTGTCACCATTAAACCCCCCATTAAATCTAGAGTCCGATCGAGCAGCATGACGTCCAATGCTTGTAAAATCCCAAGCTGGAGTAGAAGTTGAACTTCCTGGCTGCACAAAAGGGTACGGAACACCCTCTGAAATAGTATCAAATTCAGGATATGCTGTTGGCCCTTTCTTGTAATTGCCATCTCCAGTCCCGGGCTTGCATTGTTTGTGAGCTCCCGAAACCTTCAATGCCATATCCTTAATCTGCTTCACAATGCGAAGATAATGAGAACTTGATGATAAGGATCAACCGTGTACATTTTGTTCGATAGGAGAATACACACAAATATGTCCCTAAAGATTATAATTAAGATTCTCTTTTTCGCTTGTTGAGATGATTAAAAAAAAAAAAAGAAACCTTGTGTATTAGCCTCATTGTACTTTCTAAGTATATTTTTCATAGTTTTTTGAGTAAACTACTGGTAACTGGTAAGGGTCCGCGTCTAACTCCCACCATTTATTAAAATATTAAAAAATCCTATGGAGAGGAAAATTTGTGCATCATATCCAACTTTTCTTCGCTTCCTATCTAATCATAGAAAAACAAGTGATTAATGATAGAGAAGGAAAAATTAAAGACCAGCATTTTGGGACCAAGATTTGGACACATGATCCAAGAATATGTCTCCCCCCACAGTTTTAAGTCCTTGTCTTTGCTAACAGTGTCCCAACTCAAAAGTTTTGCATACCTTCTTTACATGTGGTCCTATCCTCCCCATGAGAAAAAAAATTCATATTTAGGATCCAAACAATACTTTAGGGTGCGTTTGGTTTGGTGAGAAAGAGGATAGAAAGAAAATAAGAGGTGATAATTGTACATTTTCCCATAATTGACGTTGTTTGTTTATTGAGAAGGGAAAATCGAGTTTCTCTACGTAAAATTTGCGAAAAATGCTGATTGTTCCTGCCTGGGACGTAAACAAGGACAAGGATAATTTGTTTACTTAGAAGGACAAGAAAGCAAGGATAATATGTTCGGAACGGAAAGGCAAAATAGGAGGAAATGTACATTTCCGTCCCTCTTTTCCCAAACAACTCGTTTCCCAGTCCTAATCCAAACAAAAGCCTAATACAAAACCACCTAGTCCAACCAAACCTAAATATAAGAATAAAATTCAAATGGGTCCCGCAATAGGGAAGTAAAAACTGGACCCCACCATCGGACATGGGAAAAGAAAGAGTAGTATAAATACTTTATTTGTCTTGACGAAAAAATAAAAAAGAAACTGGCAGAGAAAGGCCCAAAAAAAATAGCAAAGCATAATTACGAATAGAGTAATGACTTATCAAAATCATGGTACGTACGTAATAATGAATAAATCATAACTTACTCAAACATATAAGATACAGAAATACGTAGGAAATAAAATAAAGCGAGGTATGCAAATGCAAATTTTTTTTAAGACGGATTTCGCCCCCTCCCCGAGTGCTAACAGGATCAAATGGACGTCCATCTTCCAAAATATAATGCTTCTTCCGAAATTAAAATAGAACAGTATTAATTTTGTCGAACGAACGAACCAATGCTGATCGTACTCTTCTAGAACGGAAGATATCGAACACGCAACTCAAAAATAATTTGAAAATTATTTTGACATAAATTTGAGAAGGAAAGAGTTAGAAATTAATTATTAAGAATTGATTTGGAGTAAAGAAAATGGAATTGTAAGTCTTATTTATAGATTTTCATGTGTTACTTCGTAACGGTTGTATTTTTTGGTAAATAATTTGAAAATTATTTTGACATAAATTTGAGAAGGAAAGAATTAGAAATTAATTGTTACGAATTGATTTGGAGTAAATAAAATGAAATTATGAAGGTCTTATTTATAAATTTTCATGTGTTCTTTCTAACGATTGCATTTTTTGGTAAAATTAATCTTAACCATTTGATCGCATCATTTCATGATTGACGACTTAAATTGCACCTTAATAACTTTTCCGTTATTCATCGTTTACACTTGAAGAGTCGCACTCAATCATTATTCATTACCCTTATTAGAGAATTATTTTTTCAATTCTCATATTTTAATCTTTTCATATATCATTAAATTCCAATAGAATTCTATGCATAAATAGGAGGGGTTATAGATACAGCTGTATACAGGTTTTTTAGCGGGGGTGGGGTAGGTTAGAACCTGTGTAGTCAGGCTTTTGACGGCGTCTTTTGTACTGGGAGTCCCACGCGAGCCTTCATCGTCTCCTTCAATTCTTTGCTTTGAGCACGTAATACATGTCAACATCTTCTACAGCTGCTGCTGTACTTTGCAATTCTTTCTTTTTCTTTTTATCTTCTTCTACCCAACCAAAAAAAAAAAAAAAATTAATTTAGTTTTTATCAAGATTCTGTAAAAAAAATTCTAAACTTCGATGTATACACCTATTCATTATTTCATCAAAAGCTTTAACACGTGACAGTGTGAAAAAGTAAATAGCGACAATTTTGCAGACTGGGATAAGAATGAATATTGAATGAGAAATAGCAGTAGACATAAATTAATGAATGCAGAGAGTGTCGAGTTTTGAAAGCAGTTTATGAATGCAAACTCAGACAAAAGAATGAAAGAGAAAATCCGTACTATGTTCATAACAACTGAGGATAGAGACTTACCTGAGAGAGAGAGAGACCACTTGACACCTTCTTCAATCTAAGCATAAAAATAAAAAATTGAAGAACTTTATGCACAATCAATGAGTAGGAAAAAAAAAAGTGATTACACACACGTGTCGCTAAAGATTTTAGCGAAAATAAGTGATTTTACCTCAATTTCAAAGCTTCAAATGCCACAGATTTCTGGGATTTCTTCAAATTCTTAGAATCTTAAAAAAATATCCCAGAAATGATTAAAAAAAAAGGCCGAGAAATGATCAAATCTGTAAGCAGTGAAAATATATCGAGCTGCAATGACAGAAGTGAAATCTTGAGGACAGAATATTTTACGCCGGTGAGCCTCCAGCGCCGATCTGGGTTTTTTCCCGATGCAGAGGAGCTTCAAATGGAAATTTTCGAAATGTTAGCTGCAGGTTACACGTTAGAATTTATGAAGAAACGCCATGCCCACGCGGGATGTGGGGTGGGTGGGTTAATATATATGGAAACAAAAAGGGCACAAGAGACAAAGGAAGAGAGGAACTAGGGGGTTATGCTATGGTATTTATGGAGCGACGTAACGCCGTCAAATCTCTCGTCGTTGTATGACGGAAAATATACATCAGTCTATTGTAATATCGTTAACTGGACTTGTACATTATTTTTAAGAAGTTGTACAGTAGGCTTCGTTCATTGTACAGTAACATATTAAAATTTTGCTATTGCTTTAGAGGACTCGAGGGGCCCAGCTGTCCACATAATGGAATGTGTATGGTAGTAGGACGCGTGGATTGTTTTGAAAGGATGAAGTATGGGTGAATCAGCGTTTATAATTGCATGCAATTTATTTTTTGAGTCGTGCTATTCGTATAAAAAATGGTTGATATACAGGTTGACCGACATGCACAGGTGGACGCCCCTTTTTTTTCGAAGTTTTTTAATCTCATAGAGCCCACCACATGTGAGAGGTTGTCAAATTCATTATCATCCATTTTCAATACAAATAGAAAAGCCCTTATTTGTTGTGCTAAATGGGACATGGGTTAAGTGAGTGATTCCAAATACAAGGAAAAATCAAATCAGGTTCTTTTGTGTCTTTAGGTGTATTAAAAATGTGGTAATTACATGGATCCCT
>CAIGRQ010067526.1:0-22063 GCA_903798375.1 Fraxinus sp. D2006-0159 | reverse complement strand
GCCTTTTGGCTTAACAAACGCTCCAACAACATTTTGTACGATGATGAATCAGGTACTTCACGTGTTCTTGGAAGATATTGTAGTGGTGTACCTAGACGACATAATAATCTATAGCGAGACATTGGATGAACATGTGAAACATGTGAGGTACGTTTTCAATTAGTTACGAGAGAATGAACTCTAAGTCAAATAGTCCAAACGCTCATTCGCTTAGATGTCTACTAGTTTCTTGGGTCACATCATCGAACAAGGAAAAATACGCATGGATTCGAAGAAGGTTCCAGCCATGAAAGATTGGCAACCCCAAAAAAATGTCCACAATATACGTTCATTTCACGGGTTATGCAATTACTATTGAAAATTCTTGAAAATGTACTCAGAAATTGCATTGCCACTTACGAAATTGACAAAGAAGGATAAGAATTGGGATTGGATATCCCAATGCCAAAATACTTTCGAAAAGTTGAAGAAATCTTTGTGGACGAACCTATTTTTAGTTTTACCAGATATGACTAAACCATCAATATTTTTGTCCACTCTTCAATTAGAGATGATCGAAGAGGCGATTGGTCCCAATCGAAAACCTGTCAGTAGGCATATTAATGAATTGACCGACATCATGCAGGATGAGTTACCAAAGAAATTGCCACTAAGGATGGCGATTAATCATGAGATTGAACTTATTTCAGGTGCCAAACCTCCCGTTAGGGTACCCTACCGTATGTCTCAGCCTAAGCTTGAAGCGCTTCGAAAACAAATGGGAGAAATGTTGGAAAATGAGATTATCGTTCTTACGATGTCACCATATGGAGCTCCCATGTTGTTTAAGAAAAAGATAGATGGTACTTTTAGAATGTGTCACGACTATCGAGCCTTGAACAAAATCACTGTGAAAAATAGCTATCATATTCCAATGGTCATGAATTGGTTCGACCAACTGAACTGGGCGAGATATTATACAAAGATTGATCTCAGGTTTAGATATTAGAAAGTGCGGATCAAAGAGGAAGATAAAGCAAAGTCTACGGTGGTAATAAGATATGGAGCATTTGAATTTAAAGTGATGCCTTTTGTTTTTGTACGATAATGAATCAGGTACTTCACGAGTTCTTGGACGATATTGTAATGGTGTACCTAGACAACATAGTAATCTATAGCGAGACATTGGTTGAACATGTGCAACGTGAGGCATGTTTTCAATCAGTCACGAAAGAATGAACTCTATGCCAAACCGTCTAAATGCTCGTTCGGTTAGATGTCTATTAGTTTCTTGAGTCACATCATCGAACAATGCAAAACATGTAAGCATTCGAAGGAGATTACAACCATCAAGGATTGGCAACCACAAAAACATGTCCACGATGCACGTTCATTTCTGAGCTTATGCAATTAATATCGAAGATTTGTAAAAATGTACTCAGAAATTGCACTGCCACTTACGAAATTGACAAAGAATGATAAGAGTTGGGACTGATCATCCCAATGATAAAATGCTTTCTAAAAGTTGAAGAAATCTATGTAGACGAACCCGGTGTTAGTCTAACCGCATATGACTACACCATCACTATTGTTGTGCACTCTTCGATTAGAGGAGATCAAAGAAGCAACTGACCCCAATTCAAAACATGTCAGAAGGCTTATTAAGGAATTGGAGGACATCATGCCAGATGAGTTACCAAAGGAATTGCCACTAAGAAGGGTGATTAATGATGTAATTGAACTTATTTCAGGTGCCAAACCTCCCGTCAGGGCACCTTACCGTATGTCTCATCCTGAGCTTGAAGAGCTTCGAAAAAAATTGGGACAAATGTTGGAAAATAAGATTATCGTGCCTACGAAATTAACATATGGAGCTCTTATGTTGTTTAAGAAAAAGGTCGAAGGTTCTCTTAGAATGTGTTACGACTATCGAACTTTGAACAAAATCACTGTGAAGAATAGCTATACTATTCCGTTGTTCACGAATTGCTTCGACCCACTGAGCCTGGCGACATTTTGTACATAGATTGATCTCAGGTCTAGATACTAGCAAGTTCAGATCAAAGAGGAAGATGAAGCAAAGACTACAGTGGTAACAATATATGGAGCCTTTGAATTGAAAGTGATGCATTTTGGCTTAACAAACGCTCCAGCAACATTTTTTAGGATGATGAATCTAGTACTTTACGAGTTCTTGGACAATACTGTAGTGGTGTACCTGGACAACATAGTAATCTATAGCGAGACATTGGATGAACATGTGCAACATGAGAGGCATGTTTTCAATCAGTTACGAGAGAATGAACTCTATGCCTAACGTCTAAATGCAAATCCGGTCAGACGTCTATTAGTTTCTTGGATCACATCATCGATCAAGACAAAATACGCATGGATTCAAAGAAGGTTACAACCATTAAAGATTGGCAACCACAAATAATTGTATACGATATACGTTCATTTCTCGGGTTATGCAATTACTAATGGAGATTTGTGAAAACGTACTCTAAAATTGTACTGCCACTATCGAAATTGATAAAGTAGGATAAGAATTGGGACTAGTCATCCCAATGCCAAAATGCTTTCGAAAAGTTTGAGAAATCTATGTGGACAAACCCGATGTTAATCTTACCGGATATAACTACACCATCACTATTTTTGTACACTCTTCTATTAGAAGAGATTAAAGAGGCGACTGGCCCCAGTCCAAAACCTGTCAAGTTATGCAATTACTCCGAAGATTTGTGAAAACGTACTCAGAAATTGCACTGCCACTAACGAAATTGACTAAGAAGAATAAGAATAGGGACTGGTCATCCCAATGACAAAATGCTTTCGAAAAGTTGAAGAAATCTATGTGGACGAACCCGGTGTTACTCTTACCGGATATGACTAAACCATTAATATTTTTGGGCACTCTTCGATTAAAGGAGATAAAAGATGCTACTGGCTCCAATCCAAAACCTGTCAGAAGGCTTATTAAGGAATTGGAAGACATCATGCCAGTGAGTTACCAAAAAAATTGCCACTAAGGTAGGTGATTAATCATAAGATTGAACTTATTTCAGGTGTCAAACCTCCTATCAGAGCACCCAACCGTATGTCTTAGCCTAAGCTTGAAGACCTTCGAAAAAAATGGGAGAAATGATGGAAAGTGAGATTATCATACCTGTGAAATCACCATATGCAGTTCCTGTGTTGTTTAAGAAAAAGACCGATTGTTCTCTTAGAATGTGTTACGACTATCGAGCCTTGGACAAAATCATTGTGAAGAATAGATATCCTATTCCGCTGGTTACAGATTGCTTCGACCAACTGAGCTAAGCGATATATTATACAAAGATTGATCTCGGGTCCGGAAACTAGCAAGTTCAGATCAAAGAGGAAGATGAAGTAAAGACTACGGTGGTAACAAGATATGGAGCATTTGAATTTAAAGTGATTTCTGTTGGCTTAACAAATGCTCTAGCAACATTTTATACGATGATAAATCAGGTACTTCAACATGTGAGGCACGTTTTCAATCAGTTATGAGAAAATGAACTCTATGCCAAACAGTCTAAATACTCATTCGCTTAGATGTCTATTAGTTTCTTGGGTCACATCATCGAACAAGACAAAATACGCATGGATTCGAAGATGGTTATCCCCATCAAAGATTGGCAACCACAAAAAACTTACGTGATACACCTTCATTTCATGGTTTATGCAATTACTATCGAAGATTTGTGAAAACGTACTTAGAAATTGCATTGCCACTTACGAAATGGACAAAGAAGGATAAGAATTGGGATTGGTCATCCCAATGCCAAAATGTCGGACAGACGGAGCTCTTCAATTCTATGCTGGAAGAATATCTTCGACATTTTTATTTCTACTTCGCAGAAAAATTGGGTGAAATTTTTGGATACGGCTCAGATTTGCTTCAATGCCCAAAAGAGCTCTTCCACCAATAAGAGTCCTTTCGAGATTGTAACTGGCCAACAACCGTTACTCTGTCATACCGTCGATATCGATCAAAGTATCAAGTCCCCTCAAGCGAAAAACTTCTCTCAATAGTGGAAACGAAATATTGAAATTGCTCGGAGTTATCCTGAAAAAGCTCAAAACGGTATAAATAGTTTGCAGATTTAAAGCGTCGTGTCCTTGAATTTATTGTTGGAGATTTGGTATNTGAAATTGGTCGGAGTTATCTTAAGAAGGCTCAGAAACGGTACAAGAAGTCTGTAGATCTAAAGCGTCGTTTTATTGAATTTAATGTTGGAGATCTGGTAATGGTGAAACTCCCTGATAGAAACTGTTGCAAGATTGGTGCTGAAATATATTGGACCATTACCTATCGTGAAGAAGATTGGAAAAGTCGCATACAGAGTTGCACTCCATTCATGGTGTAAAAACCACAAGGTCTTTCATGTTAGTGTACTCAAGCCATACTTTGCAGACAAGGAGGACGCATCCAGAAATGAGTCGAAGCGACCTGTGTTTGAACTGAGAAAAGCTGAAAAGAAGGTTGCTATACTAGACCATCGTACTACTCGAGCTTCTAGAAAATATTATCAGGAGTACTTGGTCAAATAGAGTAGATGCAGCAGCGAGGAGAGAATACTTGGGAAAGATAAAGAGACCTTTAGAGCCTTCAAGCCATTAATTGAAACATATCATTGCACCGAGGGCATTGCCAAAACAAATGGGGGAAAATGTCAAGGACTGCACCTTTACCTACACAATCACAGCCGCAGTATGCCCAACTTCGACCGCACATTGTAAATATTAGTTCAATTTGAATTATAATTTCTTTTTCATTGTAAGTGTTTACTTCAATTGTAAAATAACTCTAATATTTATAAACGTTTAATATGATTTCTCGTCATTTAAACGTCTACTCCTATCACTTAGATTTTTCTTCTACAAGCTCTTATAAAGAGTACTAATCATTCAAGAATCTTTAAAGTTTACTAATGTTCTCTCCCTACACCAGCCATTGTAATTTTCTACTTTCATCAATTGTAATTTTCGCTTTCATCAATCAATGATCAATTTACTTTCAATGCATCTAATTTCTTTGTTGCAAGCTTTCTACAAATTGTAATTAAATTTTCTTGCTTTCCGAAACGACCAAGAAAAAGACGGAAGGTAGTTTGGTAGAGTAGACTACAACCGTACGGTGTCCTTTTTTGTGCCAAGAAGAAAGGCAGGGTACACGGTCATGCAAGAGACTTTTATGTAAAGAGTCGTCGTAGGATCGTAAAAGAGTTCACTTCTACATAATTGCCAACCATGCAGTCTCCACCATAGTGCAACACATCTTAATGTTCACAGAGAATGTACTGAAGGCAAATAAAAAAAAAAATGGACAAGGAAAAAGTATGTACTCCTGAAGTCAAGAAATGAAATCAACACAATAAAATTCACTAAAAGGACTTAAGTGCAAAAAATATGTGACAATTTGACAAGTTTTTGTTGAGCATTCACTCTCCTCCAAACTTCGGCTATACGAGCCTCATTCAGCAGGAGGAGCTCGATAGTATGCAGGAACTGTTGCTGGGAAGAACATCTGCCTTACTCCTTCGGCCTTGATAATTGGGAAGATTATTCCTGATGCACTCTGATTTCGACAAAACTCAAATGAGAGATGCCAATAGGAGGCGGCAAAATAGAGAGAGATGATGAAAATAATAGAGGCAAGAAGTATACTTACCGAAATCAATCTAGCGCCAATCCATATTCGTCCAGGTGAAGGAAAAGGCAACATCAAACGGCCAACACCATAAATTGCCACAGCAAAGAAATGACAAACCAAGCTCAGTGGCCTGGGGTTCAACCCTGAGAGCAAAGACACTGGCCCATCTGAGAAAACGCCTCCAAGGCTTAAATAATCAAAGCATGCCTGGCGCATTTCATTCCGTGCTTTATCAGGTGAAGCACTGAAGACCTTGTAAAGGGCACCTGCCAATGTGTTGATAGTGGATGCCACAGGCTGCAAATAAAATATTTGAAGTGAGTTTTCCAAGCTAGTAAGATCGATTTGAAGAGCATACTCGGTGTATGTGGACGTGAAGTGAATGATTTTTAACAAATACTGGGAGACACATCACTAAAGTTGCTACTATGGTAATAGCTGTAAATTCTTTACCAAATAATTAGAAAAAAAAGGTCATCAAAAAGTATGCATATTGTGGTAAACAAAAGTCCTCCCTGTTATGGTGACTCACCTTCCGCAAGGTGTAGAAAGACTCGAGATATTTGCACAGAGTACTTGAATCATTCAAATCGCGCAGTGGCCTAAGAAGATTGCGTAGTACAACAATATCAGACAATGCTACAGTCATTCCTCCACCTGTCAAGGGGTGACGCATGTTAAATGCATCCCCCATAAGCAAAACCCCAGGAGTAGGATGTGGAGAAGCCGGCATGCTTCTGTTTGGCATTGTCCTAATGTTTCCTCTCTCAATTGCAGAAATGAATGCATCAAGCAGTTCGATAGGGACCTAAAACAATCACGTGGAACCTCAGCAAGCAGAAAATCCACAAAACAGATCACTTGTGATCATGTCTACAACACACAAACACAGTACATGCTCAAAAAAATATTTACCTGGGGAGCAACTACGCTTTTCAAATATTTTTCCATTTCGCCATTTGATACAGAAGGCACCTTTTGACCAGGAACATCAACCAGACAGCGGATCTCAGTGCTGCTGATGGGGTAAAACAAGATGGGAGATGGATCTGCCAAAACTACATGCCCATGGTTTGCAAAAGGAAGATGACAATTCTCTAGCACCAGCCCAACAAAACAAGAAGGCACATCTACCTGAACAAAAGAATACGTCATTGTCAATCACTCTTCTCAAGAAACGAAGAAACTGACTGTCGATATACTAAAAACAATTTTCAATAACTCATCTAATGCCAATATATAAGCAATGAATAATTCAAGTATATAGCAACTGAAGATCAGAGAAACAAGAACTTTTGGTAATGGTTTATTACCTTTGGGTTGCAAAGGGAACGTCGCAAATTGGAAAAGCAGCCATCACATACAATGGTTAGAGGAGCATAAGCTTTCAGGTCTTCAGCAGATTTTGTCTTGTATTGTACACCTCTAATAGTTCCCTTATCTTCGAGCAGAGATGTGACAGTACCTTGCTCCAATTGCACACTGTGAGATAACAAGACAAGAGGTGAAGATCAATTGGCATAGACACGCATAAAAAGAAACTATGAAATCTTCTATTAGTATATATAAAGCTTTACAATCAGCATCTGGAATAGGCATTGAACCTTTGGGATAAAAGGAAAAAGAAAGAAGCACGGAAACAACCTAACATGATATCATGGGAAACATAATATTCTGGGGGCTATGGAGGGTGAAGGCATACTTGGGGAGAGATGCAGCTTTTTCGCGCATCCTCTGTATGAAGCGTCCATTGTGAAAGCTCCTCCCAGATATGTCAGAGTGAAACTTTTCCAAAGGATAAGAAAGTCGAGTGGATTTCCCGTCCTTGAATAAAGCATATCCAAACACCCTCTGGGAATCAATTTCCTCTACACAATCTGTCGACAAGACATCAAAGGTGAAACTATGATCAACTCCAGAAGGGATTGCAGATAGTTTAAACATTGATTGCCGATAAAAGATAAATTCCTAGTATGACAAGTACAGGTGCTACATCAATTACCTTCCAGCCCTAACTCAATCAGTTTGAGGTATCCACCTGGTTGCAGCAGTTCTCCCACTATTCGATCGGGCTCAGTCAAGTCTCTCTCAATTACTCGCACCCGACGCCCATCCTGTGGTACACGTACATTGCTTTCAAAGTTTAGACATGTATCTTTCGAAACAAGTTTCGAAGAAAAATTAGAAACAAATCATTCAGGAGCTTATACTTTAACATGTAATCTAAAAATAAACATCATCAATAAAAAATTTATCAAAAATTAATAGTACAAATGAATTCACTTTCAGCATTCATTTATAGGGAACATAAGAATTAAAAACTACGAACAGATTTTTATGCTGCCTTGGAACAAGAATCAAATATCATTTTTTAGAATCCAGTCTTGTGATACAAACACCTGGCCATACATTATACATTGATTTACATATGTTTCCCAGAAGAATATTCTAAATGCTGGATCCATCTATTTTTAATAAACTGATGAACACAAATAAATAAAACCATACAAAGTTGTATACCTTTCCGAGAGTGTGAGCCAGAGCGGCACCGGCTACGCCAGCACCAACAATGATGACGTCAAAATAATCTCCCCCTCCGTCCTTCGATCTGCATTCGCCGCCGTCAATGACGGTGGTGGCGGCAGTTTCTTCCGGCAAGCATCTCTTCCGGGTGCCACCAGTTTTTCTGAATATCAAAAACCCATAAAAAATGGCAAACCCAAAAAGGGCCGCCAAAACAAAACCCAAAACGGTCCGATCCACCATATTTCACGGCAATGCAGAAAGCCGAAGATTATTATATACTACCGGAGCGGGGGGAATACGACGTCGTCGTTCTTGCTCTCTTACTCTCTCTCTCTTTCTCTAACTCTGTAGTCTAACTCTGTAGAGAGAGAATATATTCTCCATGTGAGACGGTGCAGAAAATGAATGGCTCCTGAGCGAGTGCTTCGCTGGGCATACTTTATTTCTGAAAAAGGTAAAAAATTAGCTTGTAAAGGTCGGGGAGAGTTTTACGGCAACTGTTCCTTTCATAGGATCCCACCGGCAGGTCCACAACACGAGCCATCCATCCGACCATCCCCTTTGTCGGCTACACGAGTGATATTATATTTTCAATTAAAAATGAAGGGGGATACGACATAGCACATAATTTAATTCAAGATGAAATTATGTGATTCCCTTAGTACACCTTTCATCAATGACATTTATATTGATATTACGATAGCATTATTCAACCAAATGAATTCAAATATGCTATCACGTTTGGCTGTACTCCCTCACTACTATCTAACTCCACTGTATTATATGGAATTATAAATTGTTATATAAAAAAAAGGTTGAACCCCAACTTTAAGGATCCCACCGATCCTGCCCTGGGCATTGTGGATAAGGTAAATCGCAGGATGTGCCTCCCAAAAGTCAGGGTGAAGAGCTTATGAATAGGTCTGGACTATTAACCCTATGGTAACTCCCGTTTGCAATAAAGTCAATTCCACATTGTGAGGAATCGAACTCTGCACACTACCGAACTGAACCCTAACCGCCCTCCCATTTACCACTGGGAGATTTGCGCTGGGGGCATTTTATCTTCATGAAAGATTATTAGTAGCTATAGACAGTTGAAAGAAGTTTATCTTCATGAAAGATTATTAGTAATTTTTTAAAAGTATTTTAGGAGGAATAGTGATGGAATCATGAAATTTATGGATAATAATGAATAATAATTTTGAATATATGCCCATGTTTGTTTCCATTAAATCAAAACTATTTTTCTTTCAAATTTATTTTCAATGGTACATTAACACAATAAGATATTTTGTACGTAAATTCAATTTTTTTTATTTTTTAAATACAAATTCTTCAAAAAAAAAAAAAAGTCATTATTTCAAAACTCATTTTTCAAAAATAAATAAATCTCATTGTAATGGACATGGGCTATGATTGAAGCTAAAGTTTAACTTTGAATGAGTAGTTTAAGTAACTTTTAATTTACCTAAAATATTTCCGAAATCGAGACTAAGCCTCCCTTTGTGTTACATTTTATTTTGCAAAAATTATACTTTTCGAAAGATGAATATTTGATAAGTGGGTATTATTTATGAATCCTAAAATGTGACTAAGCTTCTTTTTTAGCCTAATTCTTTAATTTTATTTTTTAAAAAATTCATTTTCAATCACATTTTTCTAAGAAAGTATTTTTACACGTAAATTCAAAAAATTTCCTATTTTTTAATCACATTTTTTTTTAAAAAAAATCATTATTACAAAATCTATTTTCCTAAAGATTGACGCTTAAACAAACCCTAATTTAATGTTTGATTTTGAAAAATAAAATTTTAGGAGAAGAAAATGAAATCTAAGAGTATTTCTAACATTGAATAATGTCTTATGAATACACTCGGAACATTTTTAATTGATCCTTTAAATATAGACATTCTATATTTTCATCTTTAAAATTATGTTTTGATGAACCATTTAATTTAACTTTTCAAAGTACAAGGTGAATTTGACTTCTACATTTTATTTTATTTTTGGATTAAAGGAGGGCGGTACCTCCAAGATTTTATCAATATATTCTCACTTGTGGTGGAGGAATATCGTGATTATTTGAGAAAATACTGAAAGCAGCAAATGAGGAAGTATTACTTCTCATACAAAGAAAATAAATGAAAATGGACAAAAATAGAAATAAAAAATAAGAAATCATATTCTGATGTTGGGCAGTTCATGTCTATCAAGCTGTACAAGTGCCCTAACATGTCGTGGTAGGTCAAATGCTCTATATATCTCATATCGCTGATGATCCCAACATTTTGTAGCAAGAACATCTGCAACCTAATTCTCATCTCTGTAGATGTGGGAAACTGTGTCTTTGTCGAATGATATGATGTCTATGATCTGTCTAAGGATGCTCTGAATAGCCCATGGTCCTTCTCTTCTAGTGATGCAATAAGTAGCCATTACAGAATCTGACTCAATCAAAATGTCTGAAAGGCCGAGTCCTCTAGCTAATAAAATCTCATCTAGAATAGCCTTGAACTCTACCTCTAATATCATATACGATCCGTATGAAGTTGAGAAAGCCCGTGCGTGATCTTTGATGATGCATCCCTTGCTTGTAAAAGCATCATTGACGCATCCATCAGTATTGATCTTGACAGATCTGACTGATGGAGTGCGCTACCAAACCAGAACGGTGGGAGATGAGGAAGTGCCAAAGCAATACCAAAGATGGGTAGAAGTGTAAAATCCCCCCGCCAATGCACAGCTCGAAACAATCTTCCTTTATGAAGAAAACGGATCATGCAATAAACCCTCCAAAAAATACGTCTGGCCTCCACGCGGATCCCTTTATACTTTACGTCATTCCTTTCTGTCCAAAGAAACCAAAATATCAGTAGAGAAATAATAGTACAAATGTGTCCACAGCGAACATACTATCCAGAATACCACCATCTCTAAAACATCTATGTGACTTCCTCTCCTGAATTTATAGGAATCTGAAAAATATCCTTAAAATGCTACCATACCTGATCAGAAATGCTATTGTCAGTGAAGATGTGAGTGATAGTCTCAATCTCAGAACAACTCTGGCAACGAGAAGCTAAGTGGCATCCATCCTTCTCTGAATAACCACATCTATTGGAATGGGATCCTGCCAGTCTCCAGAAGAAGAATAAGACAGTAACTGGAAAAATGGAGCTCCACAGTAACCGATACGAATCCTAACACTAATGTCCCGTATGTACGAGTTGCCATACAGACTTGGTAGCAAAGCTACCATTCGATATATCTCGCTAACAATGCGATCTGGGAAATCTGCACATAAAGGTATAGCCCCTATATGTATCGACATAAGAAGAGGGAGAATCTGTAATAAACGTCCTATATCCCACCCAATGTCATCAAAAAAATCCTTCACCCTCTTAAATATGTGCTGCCGGTGTGGGAATAGGGATGCCAACATGGTCATACCCATCCAACAATCATACTAAAAGAATATCTGACCTATCTTAAGGTGCTATGCAATGTGTGGCTCTGTCAGAAGCCCAACTAATTTCGACCTCTTCTAGGTATGAGAAGTTGACTTGGTAACTGCTGTAAGTGAAGGATGTGTCCCCAAACAATACTTACTTAATAAAAACTCTGCCCAAGGTGATCTCTGAGAACAAAACAACCATCGGAGCTTTATGGAGAAGGTGTCCACCACATCTTGCAATTTCCTGAAGCCTAGACCACCATTATCAATAGGAAGACAGATCTTCTTCTAAATTCGCCAATGTAAGCATCGTGCCTACTCCTTGGAGTCACATAGGAAACGGGCAAAGATCCTCTCAAGTTTTTTCAAGATAGCATTGGGGGACTATATAATCTGAAAAAAAAAATGTAATGGCATGGAAGAAAGTACCGACCTTATTAAGGTAATACTATCCCAGGTGACAAAAGTCGTAATGCCCAACCTGAAATCTTGTCGCTAGCCTTCTGGATAAGGTCATCATAAATGAAACTCCTCTTGGTCCCCTTAATTAAGAGACTCCCTGATAAGTGAAAAGCTACTGCTGGTGTCTAAATCTATTCAAAATCTCTAAACATCTGATTTGACTGATAGAAGCTCGTTTGGGCAGTATAAGTTCGCTATTGTCCCTGTTTACCAACTGACCAGAAACTCCCTCATAATGTAACGGACGATCAAGAATCCTCCTGATAGACTGTTTTTGTCTGTTGGCAAGTATGATCATATCATTAGCAAACGGAAGGTGTGAGACAAGAGTACTACCTCCATACTGATAGCACATACTAGGATACTTCTGAAACCTCTTAGTGAGCAGGAGTGAAAAGTAATCTGTAGCAATAATGAACACTGATGGCGAAATATGATCACCCTGTCTAATCCCTCGTGAAGAGGTAAAAAACTACATGGGCGGCCATTTAGGAGTACAGAAAAATAACACTCCAAGATGTACCGTCTGATCTTGTCGATCCAAATTTGATCAAATCCAAATGCCTCCAGTACAAAATAAATGAAGCCTCAGTCCATACGATCATATGTTTTAATCATGTCTAGCTTTAACAGAGTGTTACCCCTTCGTGCTCTATCGTCCAAAGTATAGAGAAGCTCTTGAGCTAATAAGACATTGTCCCCAATCAGACGCCCATGGATGAACCCACTTTGTTGAGGAGAGATAATACATGGTAACAGTTTGTTCAACCGAGTGTTCAAAAACTTAATAATAAACTTATTGAACACAGTACATAAACTGATGGGTCTGAGGTCAATCCATCTATAAGTACCGTCCCTCTTAGGGAACAATACAATAATAGTAGCAGCAAAACCCCAGTGGAAGATGACCGGTATCAAAGAAGTCCATGACTGTTCTATATACATCATCCTAAATAATGTCCCCGCAATGCTGAAAAATATGGATTGGAAACCTTCCGGGTCGACAACATTGTCAGCGTCTATACTAAAATCGCCTCACGTACCTCATAAATCAAAGGGGGATGGTCTAGTGCCAAGTTATCATCATCCATTAAAAGCATGAGGATGATTTCAGAACGAATGAGGTCCAAAGGTTGTGTCGCAGATTAGGAAGTCCTCGTAGAATGAAATAGCCAAAGTCTGAATGTAAGTAAAAGTAGTTAAGACTTTCCCTGCCTGCGTCCTAATGGACTTGATATGCGATTTGATTCTGCGTCCCTGAACCATTACATGGAAATATCAAGTATTATAATCTCCCTCACATACCCAACGTGAACCGACCTTTTACTTACAAAAGCCCTCATCTAGATAAAGTTCGATTCAAAACTGTCTGCGCAGGATGCAGTAAGTCGCGATGCTCCGATGTAGGGTCTCTATCATATACAATCTCTTCTTTATCAACCTTATCCTCAACATCCCTCACCCACTGGAAAACATCACCGAATACATGTTGAATCCACAAACGCAGTCCCTATTTCAGCATGTAGAACTTCTCCTAGAGAGCAGCCATCCCCGTCAGATGAGTAGGAAGTGACCACTTCTCAGATACAAAGGCTAAAAAATCATGATGCTTTGTCAAACGTTGAGAAATCTAAAAGGTCTAGATCCCAAATCATCATCATAAAATCTACTAAAGTAGTAAAGGCGAATGATAGATAAAGTCTGATTCAAGTGTCTCAATGAAAGCTGTCGACAAAACTCTGCACTTATAGAATTGATGAGTACTCTATCCAGTCTCTTTTTGACCCGACCATTAGTCAAAGTATACTGATTCCCAAGGAAACCAACGTCTTCCAAACTATAGTCTAACATCATATCAGAGAAAGTAGTGATACCTCGATCACGAGTATTATGACCAGTCCGCTCACTATCATGTGTAATAACGTTAAAGTCTCCCCCAACTAGCCAGTGTCGTCCATATCGAGTGAAATGTGGTGAAGACCCGCCTACAAATCCCTCATGATAATAGCATCACATGAAGTATAAACTGGAGTTAGAAAGATAGGATGTGCTATTCTGAGATCTTCAACTCTAACGTGAAGGAAATGGGGATGATCGTCAATAAAGTAATAGTGGTCCCCCCATTCCCAAAATATCAGATCTTGTTAGACTCATTCTAAACAGTTATTTTAAAGTACAGATATCATCAAATATAATCAAATCTATGATGAAGTAGAAAAGGTGATAATATAACGAAAAAGATAAACCTCATGAAGCTATATAAGTCTCTTCAGGCATCGATCGGTAGCTGCATTAGCTACACCTCTCACCTTCCATGTGATGGTACTCATAGAGACAGGAAATGTGAGGAGATATCTTCTACTAGGATGTGAAGTATTAGTATCCCTCAGGTGTTTTTTTGTGTAATACAGATGAAGCCATCATCCTCTGTCCTCCCACCCATACCAACCAAATCCTCAGGAGAGGACCTATGAAATATACCCTGCTGATGAACCTCAATTTGTAATGTGTTCTCCATATCTAATTGCTCAAACTGTAGAGATGGGATAGATGCCTCAACGTTCTGCTGGCAAATAGGAGACACAATAGTAGTAATAGATGCCTATGTCCGAACTGAAGATGGACCTGTAATTCGTATAGCTCTGATACCTTCAAACTCTGAGTTATCTGGTATCAGTGGTTCTCAAACCATAAAATCCACAAGGGGGTCAAAATATGAAGTATGGACGGCCTTGAGTCTCTGAGGTGAAGCTCTAGTAGAAGCAAATGTAGTATGAACTGATGGTGATGAAGAACTAATCTGATGAGGCAAGGATGCCTCCATATTCTGTTGATAGTGAGTTGGTACGATGACGCATTAGAACCAATAAATCCTTCTGACCTTTCTAAGATATCCATCGGGAGATAATCATAACATGTAGAACTAACAATCATAAGGGCAGTGTTGACGGAGGTCAAAGACTAAACTACTGGATGAGCAGCTGATGTGGCAACATGAAGACTCTGAGTATTTGACCTAATGGGAGCAACTATATGATGGTCTGATGGCAAAGAAATAGTAGTCTGTGGAACATTAGATAGAGTAGGAGCTACATGTGGAGTACTGTCTGCGACGATGTAACTGTAGTGACTGGGACACTGAGGACGATAGTGGGAGCAATCTGTGTATTAGCCTAAGTAGCTACACTTGATTTATTGTTGTCTATTTTGATCTCTCTTAATCGATGTCTACCTTTGGTGAGTCTCCATCACGATATCATTCTCTTTTCTTTTGGCCAAAACAGGCCTAGAAGTAAGGTCAGGGACAACAGGAGGTGGGGCAGAATATGAACCATTAGAGCAACTCTGCTCCAAGTGTCCAAAGTGATTGCAATGAAAAATAAAATTTTAGCACCTTATCATATACAACCGGCTGCCAATAACCTTTTCTCTTCTCTTTCTCAATCAACACTCTATCAGGGTATTTACATTCCAAATTAATCTCAATACAAACTCGTGCCTCACTTGGTCACGGGAGATCAGAAGTCGCTTTGTCAATACGAAGCGGGAACCCAATGGCCTTAGCTATTACAAACAATAGACTCTTAACACGAAAATGAATAGGAAGTAAAGCAAACGAGATACGAGCAATAGGAACTTCATGTTCATGGCTGAAACTAGGGGTCCATTTTATGATCCTTACATGACAACCATCAATATACTAGGTGAGTTTGAGGAATAATCATGAATAGTCATCATCGTGCGCCAAATGAATAATAATGTGTGCACCATCAATAAGTTTAATATCATAATCACCATTAAACCTAAAGTGCATAAAATTCTCGTATACTTTGATCATAAAAGGTTTGCGATACACAAATTTACCTACAGGTACAACCTGTAGGCTTCAGCCAAAAACTGCTTATATGACTTATCAAAAAATACAACAGGCTCACCATGGTTGATGTATGGTTCCTTCGAGACCAAACTGTGATGTTTGGAATCCTCAAGAGCTTGAAGAACATGCACAAATGATTTTCTCTTACTCCTTTTAGCCTAAGTAATAGCAAGTCAACTATTGAGTACAACATAAGATCGTGGAGCTTGCGTAACTCCTGTAACTCTAGATGAGAGAACATATGGTCTAGCTATGATTGGGACATTATAAACATCGGGCTGAGGTCGCGCAGGCCATACACCGGGGCTCGGTCACGCGTGGGGTTGTCGACATAGAGGGACCGAATCTATTCTACAAATTTTAGGTTTGCTGAGTCCGAATCTGTGGTCCATTTGCCAGTTTGGTCTTATAGGAACCAATGATACAGTATGTAATATGACATGACCCAAAACAGAAGTTGGGAGTTTTGTTTTCATGATTAATGCTCTAACACTAAGTTGTAAATATTTGATAAACGACTCCGCTAAACTATTTTGTGTATGGACATTTGCAACTGAATGTTCAACAACAATCACAATTTACATACAATAATCATCGAATGCTCATGATCTAAACTCACCAACATTATATTAAGTAATCAGAAAATTGAGCTCATAATTTTATGATTTGAGCCAATAGTCTAGCAAAAGCTATATTTCTAGTGGAAAGTAGACATAAAATAACAAAATAGTCCACAAGGTGGGTGTATTGGCCCACATATATTTTCTTGAATTCTTTTCAAGAAAATTGGATATTCAATATTGACATTTGTAGTCGAAGGTCTAATGACTAGCTTGCTTTACGAACAAGTTACACATGGATAATCACGAGATAAAAGAATGTTCCAGTTCTTTAAACTATGTCCACATGAGTTGTTTATTATTCGACGTATTATTAGAACTCCTGATTGTCCAAGTCGATCATGTCAAAGTATAAAATTTTTTAGGTCAACGAACTCTTGTTTGTGACAATATTTGATTCAATTATTTTTATAAATGTATAATAAATATCATATGAGAGTGCATGTAGTTTTTCTTTTATCTGCTTCTGGCTAGATACAAAAGAAGTTATGTAAAGATATTCAATATTATTTTTTTGTATCGTCTCAATGTGATATCCATTGCAACAGATCTCTTTAAAACTAAGCAAGTTTTTTTCTAAATTTGCCAAAGTAAAATGTATCATCAATATATAATTTTGTATTATTTGATAAAATAATACAGCTCTTCCAGAGCTTTCAACGATATTCAATGCACTTGTTATCGTATTAACATTATTCTATTAATGTTAAATTCAAGAAATATTTTTTGTCCTAAAAAATAGTATACGTAGTTGTACTATCAACTAAAAAGATATCTTGATAATTTATCTCAAGCTTTTTGATGTTTTCCGTTTGAGTAACTTTTAACTAATTCACTTTGTTTTTGACAACATCGTGATGATAATGTATTATAAAAGAGCAAAATGAGAAGAGAAGATAAAAGTCAATAGACCTGTGTGTATTTTATTTATAAACAAAGCCATATATTTATAAGGAATGATTATTGATACAATAGTAATAATTTCTAGGACTACTAATGTACAATTGTCATTCACTAATAAACTTATTATGTACAACAAAGAGGATACTTTATAACTATTGTAGTTTTAATTAAATACAAATTTTAAAATAATATAATTATTTTTTTTTTTAAAACAGCTCACTGTTTTAATTGCATCACAACAAAATATTCAAATGCTTGATTAAAAATAATGACTCCTTATTTCTTTATAGTAAAGACATGGTGAGATATTATTTGATGTTCTTTATTTACCTATTTCTTTCTAGTAAAGATATTGTAAGATATTATTTGATGTTCTTATTATTGTGTTTATGATAAATACTAATGTCTTTTATAGGGATGGTAAAAAAAAACTTGTTCAACTTGATATCCACAAGGCCAATCCCCGAATGGGGAGGGAAAATCTTGGTCATTGTCCCGAAGTGGGTATGGGAAAATAGTCCCCCCCCATCCGATTTAAAGTTAATTTCAAATTTAAATTTTTTTATCAAATAAAAATAAAAGATTTATCATCGTTTATAAAGAAAAATGTGAGTAATTCTTAACAAACTGAAAAATAAGTAATAATATTTACTAACTAATAACATAAAAAATAAAATAAATAAATAAATAAACGGGGCAATAAAATAGGGCAAGCAACCTACCCTGCCGTGAAGTACCCTCTTCGTCTTACTTTAACTAGGTCTGGGGATGGGATAAGGTGAAAAAGATACCTGACAAGACGGGGGTGGAAATAGCCGACCCGTCCTATACTCACCATGATTGTTTCATTGAGATTCTTGTGTATTTATTAGGAACAAATTTAAGAAAGTTTTCTTGTGTAAAAAGAAATAAAATCAACTATATTTAGAATAATGGACCGGATATTTTTCTAACAAGTGAACTAGTAACTCAGTGAGTTTGTAGTTGAAACTCACCGGTGAACTCAAAGTTTTTAGATTTTCTAGAATTTCATACTTCAAAAATATAGTTATTTCCTTATCATTTTGATATTTGTGTTACGTCTCAAACCGAGGCTCAAGAAGAAGCCCAAACAAATGGCCTACACTCCGCGTTATAAAAAATCGAACCGAAGTCATAGCTAAAGATGACGAATTGACGCCTCACCCAAAACAGCAATAGATAAGTGATCAACCGCTTCAGCTGAAGCTCTATGTAAGCATAGAGGCTTCAACATTGTCTATGCAATGCCTCCATCAAGTGATAAGTAAAAATTTCCAAATTGAAGGGGAACAACATACAAAAATGTGAGCTTTGGGATTGAAGTGTAGATGTTTCAAAAGTTAAAAGACTTTGAATGCAATTTATCAAGGGTATGATTGAAATAAAATTCAAAATTTGAGGATCAAAATGTACGAGGTTAAAAGCTGAGGGACCTAGGCATGAAATTACTGAAGGACCTGTGGGAAATTTTCATATTTTGCTTATGTATAAGCATGACCTTCCACATATTCACCATGTAAGACCTCGTCTTCACCTATGCGTCAGCTCCTATGGATGAACCATCCACCTAGTGAAGCCCTCAACATGGATAAACCACCCCATGTAAAGAAGTAATCCACTTCAGAAGGAGGGATGAGAATGGAAGCTTGCCTCAAATACCTATAAAGATGTAGCCTTTATGGATGAACCATTCATCATGTAGCGAAGGATGAGCGCCTCGAAGAAGAGGTGGATCCCAAAAGGGCTCACCTCCAAATTCTCCAAGGTTGACAACATATGCCTCACATGGATGAAGCTGAACACCATGGGAATAGCTTCTACATGGATAAACCATCCACCATGTAAGGAAGTATGAGTGCATCGAGGAAGAGGCTGATCCCAAAAGGAACCACTTCCAAATTCTTTAAGGTCGATATCATAATCCTCCCATGGATAAAGCTGATCATCATGGTGAGTCTTTAGATGGATGAACGATCCATCATATAGGGAAGCATGAGCGTCTTGGAGAAGAGGTAGATCCCAAAAAGGGATCACCTCCAAATCCTCCAAGGTTGACATCATATGACTCCCATGGATGAAGCTGAACACCATGGGTAAAGCCTTGGTATGGATAAACCATCTACCATGCAAGGAAACATGAGTGCCTCTGAAGGGAGTTTCATTTAAAAGGCCTAGTCAAAGCAAAAAATTATTAACAAAATCCTAAGAACTATCTTGTTTAGTTAGATAGCCTAAAGATACTAAGAAAAGGAAAATAGTATTTGTAAATTACTAAAATGTCCTTGTATGTAAAAAGACATAATGCCCTAATTTCCCTTTCAATTTACATTTAGCACTAATTCAATTTTGGCTTTCCTTCTTCTACAGTCGAGTCAACATCTTAGTGCAATTATTCTCATTTTCTTATCATCATCTTTAGTCCTTTATAAAACCCTAAAATCTACCATTGTCATTCCCTTGAACACTTATTTGATTGAAATGAGTAATCAAAACTTACAATATTCTTGTTGGACATTTGGAGAAGAAGAGAAGGCAATGTTACATTTCAATATTTGGGCTACTTTCTTTTTTAGTTTTTCCAAATCATTTTTCATGTTGTTATGATTTGTGTTTATGGTGTTCATTTACCAATAAT
This sequence comes from Fraxinus sp. D2006-0159, assembly GCA_903798375.1. Lineage (NCBI taxonomy): Eukaryota > Viridiplantae > Streptophyta > Magnoliopsida > Lamiales > Oleaceae > Fraxinus > Fraxinus sp. D2006-0159. Next base: position 1,906 of record CAIGRQ010067526.1, on the reverse strand, counting down.
AGGTTTGAATTCATTTTTATCATGAATTAGAGTTTTGATATGGGTTGATTTTCAATCTGATTTTATTATTTCTTATTTTTGAAGTGAAATATATGTTGGTAAATGTTTGACTATTTTATTTGTTGTTCTACTATGTGTTAGGTTTTTAGTGTTGGTGATTCTGTGGACAAAAGGACTCATTTGTAACGTGTTGTAAAAGTTAAGGATCTAGGGTACAATTTGTACAAGTTGGGTTATGAGGTCTAGGGTTCGAGCATGAAAAGAGGAGAAACACAGCGTCGCATTTTTGCTAGCTTATCGCTCAGTTGGCGCTCGAGCAATAAAAACAAAAACACTGTCACCTACATGTCGTCGAGATCTCATTCGAGCGACAGGTCGATCCGAAAAATTCTAATTTGCTGTTTTAAAGTTTTTTTTTGTCCATTTAACTTAATTACCCTCTCCTATAAATACTCAAGCCTATGCACGAAATTTGGTTGGTTATTTATTGTGTCTCTTCTCTATAACACTTCCATATATTCTTTGAAGATTCAATAGGTTGTTCATGTATTGATACAACCACATATTAGGGAAAAAACATCGAATCCATTGAATCCAAAACACCTACTTCCTAAACACCCTCAGGAATGTACTTTCTCAGTTAAACTTCAGAGACTGCTAGAGCTTGAGAGAGGTTGGACTACAAGCGCAGGAAAAACATAAGAACGGGGAGTTCTTGGAATTCCACTTGTAAGAGACAATTGTAGAAGATCAGGAGCTGGTGGGTTCAGCTGATCTTGGAGGTTACAAGAATTAGATTGGGAAGTCTAATGAAGTTGGCTAGGCAGCATCTTACTGTAAATCCTTATTATCTATAGTGGAGGTAACTGACTTGGTCCCGAATAGGTTTTTTCATCATCAATATTGGTGTTTTTTATTGCTTTCTTATTACAAACTGCGACAATTCAACTTAGGATAATTGGTCTGTTTTTTTAACCTTCTAGAAACAATTAAAAGTGACTTGTTGCTTGTTAATTGTATAATTCCTCATATATGGTTAACCTTAGTTAGTAAACTATGTAAATTCGATTGGTATGCGAGCGTAAATTCGAATCCCGACTTTAGATTTCTTGATGAGTAATTCATTATCCGTCCCGCCATATTTTGATGGCAATAATTATGATTATTGGAAGGTTAGAATGAGAGATTTCCTAAAATCCATAGATGAATGAATTTGGTTAAGTGTGGTTAATTGTTGGACTGCCCTCAGTTCTAGATAGCGTAGGACACTCCAACGTAAGAATAGATATCAATGATCACATACATTTCGCCTTAGGTTTATCCCTACTTGTTTTTATTGTGGTGAGTTAGGACAAATAAAGCCTAGATGTCGTCATTTCTTGACCAGAAATAGAATCCAGAACTCAAATAGAAATAAGAATCAGGATTATGTTGGTCAAATTGACTTCCTTACTATTCAGTGATGACCAAAAATATTCCTGTCACTAGGCAAGTTTTGGTGAAGAAAAGTGATATGAAAAAGTTTGAAATAGATCATGGTGCTCTTAAAGGTAAGTGTATTTGCATACCTAACTGATTAGGTATTTTTGGTGCATACTCATGATTTATTATTGTGTGATATTTATGCATACATCATATTTATTTATTTTTTTCTAGGTAGAAAACTGTAATGCCCCGAGTTCCTTGAACCCGGATTGTCACATCATCCTTAAGTCGTGATTTTAATAAAAAGATTTTCAAAAATAACTAACTTTTAAAACATTACATTTATAACGGTAAACCTCATTGGCAACAAAATTCATTTGATTAACATAAGAAATTTTTTTAAAATTTATAAACTCAAGTTCGAAATAACGGGAATAACTAAAATAAGTTCATAATGCGTAAATTTTTAAACTTAAATAAC
>CAIGRQ010067501.1:0-24903 GCA_903798375.1 Fraxinus sp. D2006-0159 | reverse complement strand
ATAATTTCTTATATTTTTTCATATATCAACAGTATATAATTAAAATTTGAATATTATGTATACTTTTTAGAGTAAGTAATATTTATTTAAGTATTTTAATAAAATTAAATAGTCGTTAATATTTATTAGATTTTACGACACAAATGTATTTTCCCCTTTTCGAGGTCAAAGATGATTTAATATTTATTTCAGTGTATTTAAAAAAATTAAAACACGTGTGAAACTGTGTTTGGGAATCAAGACTGAAATCTTAAAACAAAAAAGGGTATATACTACCAATGTTTAGAGCCACACACACTCTATTTATTATAACCATCAATTCTTACAAAGTACACATTTTTCTCGAATTTCAAGTACGCTTTTAACATTTTGTACTTGATTTCAAGAACACATTTGCCCATATTTGTTGTCCAAAAACTAAACATAAAATTACAATAATAAATTTTAAAGTGGTAAAATAAGTAGGAACGCAAAGAAGTGATATGTGAAGTAGAAATTCTCGTTGTAATTTTAAGGTTTAGCTATTATAACTTATTGTGACCATGTTGTAGAGAAGCGACGAGTCAAGAGGTGAATCTAATGCAATATTTTCGTAAGGTAGTAGGATACCACCCTTTCGTGAGAACCTTTCAAGTGGTGGAAAATTTAGCATCAGAGATGGACGAAGGCAATGGTTATTATATAATGAGAAAATATTGTCTCGTTTGGTAACCTTCTAGATAGTGGAAGTAGGGTTGGAGGTCCGGTTCGGGTACTTAGTAAATGAAACCGTCGAGTTTAAATTTAATAATGGAATCGTTTAGGTTCGGTTCTATTCGGTTCGATTATATTATATTCAGTTCAAGGGTTCCGTATAATAATTAATTTTTTTTTTATATTACAACAATGATACATTAAGTTGACTATGACATGTTCAATCTTAATTCTTACAAAATAACGTAATCGTTAGAGCACTATAGAAGACGTGGACTCTTTATTGAGTTCTTTATAGATTTGACTGTTAAAATTACAGGAAGAGGAAGATGACTAGTTCACAATAATAAGACAGTAGAAACAACAATACGGTGAATAAGAGATTTGGGTAAAATTTAGGTCAATTTGATTAAGTTGGGCTTGGATTGAAGTTAGAAATAGTAAAATCACATTTTGGGTTTGGACTAAATTTATTAGTTAGCAAATTTATTATAAAAAAATAAAATAATTTGATTTATTCAAGATAAAAAAAATTAGATAGATTCGGTTCTTCGATTTTTGGTTTAAAGTCGAATCAAACTCGTCGGTTATCGATTCAGATACCTGTTCGGATATTTAAATTAAGAAGAATCACTCGATTCAGTTCAATTTGGCTCGGCTCGGATCCGATTTGGTCTGATTCGGTTCGGAAGTTTTGTCCACCCCTAAGTGGAAGGATGTGCTTCAATCGGATTGGTGGAATATAAACATGTCAGGCTTAAAACTCGTGATGGAAAATGTGTAGATAGTCGAATGGAGTGAGAGAATTGTAATAGGGGAGAAAAATAATTCTTCTGTGAGACTCAAAGTCAAAGAGTTAAGACTCAATTACAATGACTTAATTAATCTGGTAATGTTTCGCTATTACTAAACATGACCAGTGTTGATTTATCTGTAATGATGTCACATTGTGTTTTCCCAAGAAAAAGACCCCTCTATTTGCGAGGGCTCATCCTTCCTTAAAAGTTAATTGCCATTGGGCTGAATTCTTGGCCACGAAACCATATTGGCCATTTATATGGATTCATCTTTATTGGCCGGAATTTTAATTGGGCCGAATTATAGGCCATGAAATCATTTTACTAGTGATGGCAAAAGAACCCGGAGCAATTTTCAAAAATACCTTTAAAATTATGACTCTTTTGAAAAATCATATGAAACATGTTTTGGAAGAAAAAAAATATTGTGCAAAATTATTGTCAATTTTTAATAGAAAAAAAGTGACACAGTAAAAAAAAAAATGACAATGAAAAAGTGACATACTGTCACTTTTCTATAAAAAAAATGACATACAAATACAATATCAATTTTATTAAAAATTGATGTTTGTCACTCAAAAAATGATAGAAATCAAGAAGGTGATTGAAAAAGTGGTAAACACTAAAAAAAAAGTGACAAAATTCAAAAAAATGACACAAATTAAAAGAAGTTATACATATTAAAAAAGTAACAAACACTAAAAAAGTGACAAAATTAAAAAAAAAAGTAACAAATTCAAAGAAGTGACGAAAATTTTAAAAAATTGACACAAATTAAAAAAAAAAAGTGACAAACACTCAAAAGTGAAGATTTTTTTTTTTTTTTTTTTAAAAGTAACAATATTTTGACAAAATTCACGGGCTTCCTTCTTCTATAACAATTGGAGTGAATTTTTTCATGCAAGAACATTGGGCTGGCTTTCAATATCCTCTTCTTCATCAATTCCATCCTCAGGTTCACATGAACAATTCCATTTTTTGGCCAGATTAAATGAACCTTGTCTCGGATGAGGGTGATGTTGGTGGGGGTGCTAGCGATTTTGTTGGTGATGATGGACTCTTGTTGGCCCTTGCAAATCAAAACCTCCATAAGAACCATTTTGTTGCATCATATTTCCTGATCGTGAATCCCCATCCATCATTAGCTAAAAAATCACAAACCCATTCATCTCATAATCAAATACAAGTAGAAAAACCCTTAGTTTTCACTCGGTAGAAAACTCGTTGAGCAAGATTATAAAATCCTGAAAACCCTTTATGTGTTCTTAGTCTTTACACCCACAAAATCACCGGCTTTAAATATATGATGTGTTCATATGTTTAATGATGCTTAACTAAAAGATTTAAAAGTCCTGTTTGATTTATTTATTTATTTTAAATATGCAAGTTCTATGTATTGTATTCTAATCATCAAACCATATGGAAGAATCAAAATCGTAAACATGATGTGAACAGAACAAATAGCAGTCAGTATGCTATATATATATATAATTAAATGTCACCTTAGATGTGAGCCACCATGGCTTGTCAAGTGCTGGTTTCATTGATTTATTTTTTTTAAAATTTTTTCATATATTGGGTTGTTATTCGAGCGATCGTCAAGCGTTCTCCACAGTTTAGATGGATTCGCCCTAATTTAGATAAATTCTTGGATTCGTCACTGATTCATATTATAAAAAATCTACCATTTTCTTATTAAACTCTTGTTCGATGGTCATTATTGTAGAAAAATGATATTTTGACAAGGGATTTTTTTGGAGAATGTGTTTAAAAAGTAAGAAAAAATTTGAATTTATGTACAAAACATTTGAATTTGTGAGTGTGTTGTTAAAAATGAATATGAGCTTCCCTTGCTTCAACTAGTTTTAATAAACCAAAAGCCAATCACTATATCAACATTGTAACTCATTCTCAACCACTCTTACAAGCAAATGATGACTCTCTCAACATAATTTAACTACAGAATACAAATTAACATCGAAAATAGTAGTTCTTACACTTTCGAGCCAAAAAAGAAAAGAAAAAGAAACAGAAAATAAAAAGGTATAATATACACAACACATCCAATTCTCCCATAAAAACTTTAAGTTCAGATCCCTCCAACCGACTACAAATTAATAGTAAAAAAAGAGGAAAAATTGAAGTATTTAATCAAATTATACCTCATTATTTCCAGCTATCATAATCCAGTCTCCTTATCAGTGACTGATCTAGAGTGCTGCACAATAGAATGCCCAATTGAATTAATCCAATCCTCCTTTTCGTTATCCGTATCCGCTATAAAGTGCATGGTCTCTGACCTAGTGACAGGATACCCTCTTCCTCGCCCCGCCCCGTTGCCATCTCTACATTTTATCTTTCTCACATAGAGTCGCACATTATCACTAGTCAATAATAAGTCTCGGTTTGGTAAGGATTAAAATTATATTTTTGGAAAGTTTTGATAAAAGTCGATGACCAAACAATGAGATGTGTGATTCCAAATCACCAAACAATGAAACAGTGAAAAAAACAAAACATTGTACAAACATTTGTTTGAACGAGGAAATTTAGAATAAATTTTTGGGTTAGGGGCTCGATGCAAATAAACATTCCTTCCATTCCACTACCTACTTTTCTTTATTCATAATTCAGCATTGATTGATAATTAATTTCCTTTAATAATTCCAATAAACAAAGAAAGAAATGTGAAAGTAATCTTACCCAAATCTGATCTGGTCGGGGATAATATTTAATATGGATTAAAATGATTATTTATATAAATAAAGTCTCTTTTTGAGTTGGTGCTCTGTTATCAAGGGCAAGTAGGCAAAAAGCTTTGAATGAAATGTTTTGTGCATTGAACACGGTAGTATTGTTGGTTAACACGAAGCTGTCGGCTTTACTTCAGACTTAGAATTCTAATTAATGTGCCTTAATTGTTTAAATTTTTGTTATGAAATTTTGTAGTATTAAGTTCATATTGAAATTTGTGTTGCAATAAAAAAAAAAAAGGTACACCGCAAGCTCCATGGTAACGAAAATCGACTAGATAATGAAACGAATAAAACAGATATTGAATTTATAAAGGTAATGAAGCGAGACAGGCGACTACAAACATCCTTAACAAAGTTTTTGAGTACAGGGATATCTGCAACTTTTTATAAACCTTAAAAGTGCATTTATTTGGCTAAGCTTAATATCAAAATTTTACAAGACTAATCGTGCAGATCTGATCTCCGTTCACGGTGAGCACTGAGCAGGATATAAACTTCTCATTGTTGACGTAACAAGATAACCTTATTTTGTTAAGGGATGAAATTTCACTTCGAATAAAGATGAAAATATAGAGCACCTTATAAGGGTTTGAGTCACTCTTCTTAATATGGTGATAAAATTTCAAATCTTAATATGATATCACAGTCCATTAAATTCCAACGAACTACCATCTTTCGTGGCATGTTAAGGAATGAAATTTCACATCGAATAAAGATGAAAATATAAACCACTTATAACGGTCTGGGCTACTTCGATGAAACTCCAAATCATACTTATGGTTCTTTGAAATATACTTTCGATTTCAGAGATCAATTCTTACTACATTCATGCCGCACGTACATATTTTTTTACATCATTTTTTATAATGTGTCACGTGATGATACATGATTGGACTGTTTTTTAAAAATAAAACATTTTTCCATCCAATGCTTTTTGAATTCCAATAAAATATATACAAAGATGTCAATTCGATGATATACACTTATCATTATTCTTCTTAGTATCAACAAAGTCATTTGAAATCTATTAAAACATCGTAATTTGACAGTATGACACGACTTTGGCAGTTGGCACGTTCAGACAAGTACCCTGTTTCGTCACAATCAAGCAGGTTTGTTTAATGAACATCAAAAGAAACAAATTGGAGCACGAAAATGAAGCGGGATTTAGATTTTAGGGTTAAATTCGTAAAATAATCAATGAAGCTACTTGTACATTTATGGTTGATATCTTCGACGATATCCTTCTATAAGTAGGAAATTTGATTATTGATTGAAAAAAATACCGTTAAAATTAATATACAAAAAACTGCCAACTCCCACAATATCATCCATGATGTCATACTTGATGTACACTAAGTAAAATTAGGGTTGGACAAAAGTTCCGAACCGAACCGGACGGAACCCGAACTTGAACTCAAATCTAACCGAATTGAGCGGTTCTTCATAAGTTAAATACTCGAACGGGTACCCGAATCGAGAACCGAAGGGTTTGGATCGGGTCTCGGTTCTAGACCAAGAACCGAAACTCCTAAATAAAATAACAATTTAATTAAATAAATTAGATCGTTTCANGAAACTCCTAAATAAAATAACAATTTAATTAAATAAATTAGATCGTTTCATAATTTTAATTTTAAAGCCCAAATCATTTTAAAGTCCGTTAACCCATTTTAAAGACAAGAAACAATGAAATTTGGGATCCATTTGCAGTTTTTGTAAAGAATATGGATCTCCGTCATAATTATATCTTAATAATTGATATGACTACATGACTATTGAATTTGCTCATTAAATTTAAAGTCTTCAAATGAGATAAAATTCTAAGATCAGTTATCTCTCCTGAAACTTTAAGCAATTTTCATTTTCCACAGTAGCGCCAGTGCAACCCTTCTAAATTAGGTATCCATTTATGCATTTATTTAAGAACTATACAAATTTTATTTTTATAATTATGTTCAAGCAGTTGATGATTAAATCGAATAATTGGTGATTTATATTTTATTTTCTTTATGCAAGTAGACTGCTTGAAGTAAATGAATTATTGATATGGGTTGCCGACATTTTAATATTAATATATACTTTATGGTATTAGTATGCATTGAATTAATGTTATTCGATAGCTAGTTATTTATATATATTTGAATTGTGCTACGTTAATTTGTAAAAGTTACGAATGAAATGTCATTAGTTATATTCATTGTAGTGTTGCTGTAAATATTAAAAAAATCAATTATGGTACGGAACCGAACCCGAATGGTTCCATAATTATATTTGGACCCGACGGTTCCATTTATTAAATATTCGAAAATTTTGGAACCGAACATACTCGAACTGAACCGACCTATAACCAACCCCAAGTAAAACTGATAAATAATTCCTTCAGATTTATGACAATTGCAAAGGTAATTTCTCTTAGTTTATATTTTTAACTCTTTTACCATTTCTCAGTTTCATTACAAATATCTTATTGCAAAGAATTAATTTTTGTTAAATATTATAAATTACGTACTATCGTTAAAATTTTCATTCTCAAACTATCAAATATAACACTCTCTATTAGAGGCAAGAGACCCTTGAAAGGACAATGAAGAATATGAGATAAATCGACACAGCTAAAAATACATTTTTCTTGAAAAAGTGTCAACAAAATTTCACATCGATTAAATATGAGATAGATGGTAGATTTATAAGAATTGGATTACTTCACTTAATTCTCAAAAAGTGTTAAACTTAGTCAAGACGAATCTTTGATAGCAGCTTAACTAATGCGATTGGCCCTAAGTCGGATGATGGTCGAAAAAATCTGTGGTTGGCTCTAAAGGCGGTTGTCGTATCGAGGTAAGGTGGTGGCTCCCAATGTAATGGAAGAGTTAGGGCTGATAGATTAATATTCCTTCTTGGTTTGAGGATGAGAGATGGATAGACTGCCCATTAAAGGGGGACCATGATGATATGTGATGCATATCATGAAGTCGATAAAAACACAAGAACGGCCCTTAAAACAAATTGATTCTCTAAGAATATTGCAAATTTAAGAATCAATTATATTGGTTGATTCATGCATAAATATTGAACAACTAATCTTGATCGGGAAAATAGTTGATTACAAAAAATACTGAGATTAGATTGAAAAGAATTGAAAAATTCAAAGTTCTAAATTCATTCAAAAAAACAACTGAGTTACCATGAAGCCTTGACTCTTGTTTAAGTATTAAAAATCCTACAAAAAACCCTAATGACTCAAATGATCAAACAACCCCTAACTAAGTTTTTTTTTTTAATTAAACAATAAAACAAAATAAAGCAAAGAATGGTTTCCAAGACTGGGTGATCAATGGCTTGGAACAAGTAATTCTTTGCCTTAAGATCTTTCAATTTCAACTCTTTTATCTCTGTTCTCTGCGCATCGTCATTGCCATGCTAGATATTGATTCTGTAATTCCGTCAGAGACAACTTGTCAATATTCTTTGGATCTTAAGAAGTTCTCCATCAACATATTCCAATGGTTATAGTGACCACAAAGCGTAGGATAGCAAGTTGAACGAAGTTGTTAGTGGCCATAAAAAAATGCTGCTGCTGCAAAATAAAGTGATCATAAAAAAATGCTACAATATGTTAACTCTTCCTTGTCTACATGCTCTCTCAACCTCACTTATTTTTTTAGACTCATTCTTTTCACGACTTGGCTTTGATACCACTTGTTGATCTCGAAAAATGGTCAGACACGTGGCCAACAGAACGAGACTCCACGAAAGCTCTTTCCTGTGCATGGTAGCGCACCGTTAGTCACTCGTGGCCTTTTCCAGTGGGGATGGAAGCGGCCGCGCTGCGAGCACTCCGACGGTCAAATCAATATTTCATTAAATCAAAAAGTGATGTCCGACGGTGAAGTGATCATCGGGACATGGTTGAGAATATATGTAAATATAGTGAAATTTTTTTTAGAGTTAAAAGGCTAGAATGCCAAGATCCGAATGGGAGGACCCCTCCCTTTTGGCAATGGACCAATAAAATCAACTTCCCACTTGACAAATGGCCAATGGCTTGATACAACAGTGAGCTCTTGTAAGGGATGCCTTTGCACATTGGAAAAGCACTGACATTTGTCGCATTTACGTACAAACTGTATCAAGACCCTTTTCAGGGTAGGCCAATAGTATCCCTGTTTGAGTACCTTGTGTGCCAATGCTAGCCCTCCGGAATGATTGCCACAAACCCTATCATGGATCTCCCTTAGGATGTAATTCGTCTCTTCACCTTCTATGCACCTAAGGAGAAGGATGAGAAACTTCGTTTGTATAGCACATCATCCTGTAGGGTGAAGTGAGCAGCCCTCCTCCGAAGTCGGTGAGCTTCCGCTTCATTGTTTGGCACGACTTGTTCTTTGAGAAAAGCAATAATTGGTTGCATCCACAAAGGGGTGCCTTCTATCCACATCACTTCTTCCTCCATTGTATTTGAAGGTTCAACAAGGTGTTCAATGGGAACCACCTTAAGGAGTTCGAAATCTTTACTGCTAACCAATTTTGACAGAGCATCAGCGTGGGAGTTCTCAAAGCGGGGTACTTGTGTCAGTTCAAACCTTTCAAAGTTGGGGAGGAAATTCATGACTAGTTTCAGGTATGCTGCCATGTGCTTATCTCTAGCCACAAATTTACCATTGACCTGGTTCTCAACTAGTTGCGAGTCACTGTTGATGGTCAACCTCTTCACTTGCAATTCCTTAGCCAGACAAAGGTCGGCTAGGAGCGCTTCATACTCAACTACATTGTTGGATGCTGTGAATCCAAGCCTCACTGCACAGTTAAGCTTATGGCCCTCTAGACTCTCAAAGACTACTTCTACTCCCGAACCAGCTTATCTAGACGATCCGTCAACACATAGGTTCCAGGTGGGAGGCTCCATCGGTTCTATACTCACTTCAATTTCGGGGGTCTTGTCAAATTCAGCAACAAAGTCTGCCAGGGCCGGCCCCTAATTACAGCCCTGGGTTTATCATTATGTCGAACTCACTGAGTTCTATTGCCCACTTTAGCAGCCTCCCTAAGGCGTCGGGTTTATGTAGGACTTGCTTTAGGGAGAAGTTTGTTAGTATATGAATGTTGTGGGCCTAGAAGTATGGCCTCAACTTTCGAGATGCGGTGATCAAGGAAAGTGCAAACTTTTCCATGTTTGGGTAGCGTACATCTGCTGGCAACAAGACTTTGCTTATGTAGTAAATGAGCAACTGGTGCGTCTCCTCTTCCCTTATAAGAACTGAACTTATGGCATCATCGGACACAACTAGATAAAGCAACAACGATTTGCCCACTTTGGGTTTGGATAGGAGGGGAGCTTGTCCAAGGTAACTCTTCAGTGTCTGGAATGCCTCATCACACTCTGGTGTCCATTGGAACTTCTTCCCCCCCCCTTTGAGGATCTTAAAGAAGAGAAGACATTTCTCAGTGGCTTTGGATATGAAGCGGTTGAGTGCGGCTACCTTGCCAGTAAGCCATTGCACCTCTTTCGACTTCTGAGGTGACCTCATTTCAATCAAAGCCTTAATCTTCTTCGGATTCACTTCAATTCCTCTCTGATTTACGATGTATTCTATGAACTTACCGGATGCTATACCAAATGCACACTTGAGAGGGTTTAGCCTCATTCGGTATGTCCTTCAAATTTGGAAGGCCTCGTCTAAGTGCCTCACATGTTCATTATCTTGGAGGCTCTTCACGAGCATGTCGTCAACATAGACTTCAATCGTTTTACCAAGTCGATCAGTAAACATCTTGTTTACTATCCTCTGATAGGTGGCTCCAGCATTCTTCAGGCCAAAGGGCATCACCTTGTAACAATATAGTTCTCTATTCATGATGACAGAAGTGTTGTCCTCATCTTCTGGCTCCAGCATTCTTCAGGCCAAAGCCTCATACCTCTACGCATTCAGGGCACTCATCCTCTACCTGTGTGAGGTTTGACTCCAATCGATTTGCAAATGGTGGCAACTGACCTTCGGGTCTATTTCGATCATGTCTTCATGTTTCCATGCAAAGACGCCTGAGTTCTTGCAGATGAAGTCTTTCAGTTCTTTCTTTGTTTCCTCTTCCAAATCTTTTCCCACTTGCAGAACTTTAGAAGCGTCTTGGAGATCTACTGGAAAGCTTTCCAGTTCTTCCATTGCAGCGGTTTGTGATTCGAATTCAATAATTCGAGGATCCAGTTCGTCCAAGACTACCTTTTCAAGTCGGCCCTTCATAGAATCCTCTATCATCTGGACATCTTTCCCTTGGGCAGGGGTTGCCCTTCTTCAAGGGCTTCGGACATATCCGTATCAAGGAGCACCATGTTAACTCCCCGTGGCTCAACCTTTCCCAAGGAGTTGAGGTAGCAATCCCTTAAGCCTATCTGATCACCTCGGACGGTGACTATTCCTCGTTTAGTGGGAAATTTCGTGCATAAGTGATGGATGGATGTAACAGTCCATAACTTTTTTAGGGCTGGCCTTCCTAGCACTCTGTGATATGCAAATCGGTGGTCAACTACTGAGAATTTCATGAGGTGGTGTGCTACTAGAGGCGAGGTCCCCATTTCAACAGCCAAGGTAATCCTTCCTCTTGGAATGATGCTATCTCCAGTGAACCCATACAAAGAAGAAGTCATAGGGGTGAGATCATGGTCTACCGCCATCTTATCATAAGTAGGACCGAATAGAATATTGACTGAACTCCCTTTGTCTACTAACATGCGCTTTAATCCATTTCGAGCCACCACGACTCTTACCACTAGTGCATCGCAGTAGGGATAGTGTACGCTCACCACATCTTCCTGAATGAATATAATAGGCTCTACATGCCTCATCCTTTGGGATTGATTTACTATATAGCCGGCCATAGGCAGGTCTTGGCCTCCCTGGTGTAATTCATTTGCGCATTTCTAGACTCACCTCCTACATGTGATCCCCCAATGATTATGTCAATTTCTCAAATGGGTTGTTCATTTGCGGTAGCTGGTTCTCTTCTGACTTCTGGGTCACTGTCCATCCCTGGGTCTCTCTCTGTCCCCGTTTTTATCATACCGAGACAAATGTCACCTCATGTCGTCCCTTCTTAGCGAATTCTGCCTCGGAGCTTCATCCTGATCGCAGTTCTCCCTTGTACTGCGAGGGTTACTTCTTGCGGACCTAGTGGTATCCCAGTATTCACTTGTATCATGTCCATGAAAACAGTGGAATGTGCAATAGGGTCGTGGCTTCTCTTGGGGCCTATTTCTAGGCCTTTCACCTCTTCCCCTATTTCTAGAAGTAGAGGGTCTCCCAGGAGTTCTAGCTGCAACATTGTCTCCAGGTCCAACGTTTTCGTAAGCCAGCGTCGGTACGACATTCAAAGTAGCTGTAGTCAATGCCGTCTAAAAGTGGGAGCTACTGCATGCTCGACCTGAGTCCACCACTGGTTGACAATTTATGACGTAGGTCCCCTATCGATCTGCCTCTGGGTGGAGGAAGTCCCTATCCTGCCCTATTTCGATGATTAATCATCTCTTTATTGACAATTTCAACTAGTTCGTCATAGGTAAAGGGGTTTTTACTTCGGACATCTCTCCAAAACAACATATTCATATTTAGTTCTCCTTTTAGGGTTGAGAGAGCTACTTTGTCCGTGACTTGCTCGCAATAGGTTATTTCATCAGTTAAATGGGCGAGGCAACTTTTCAGAGTCTCCCCTGCTGCTTGCCTCATATCTTGGAGGCGTTGGATTGGCGCATCTCCTTCATTTCTTGACAAGTATTGGTTTAAAAATGTTTTCTTAAGGTTTGGTTAACTCTTGATGCCAAGAGGTGCCAACCTACTATACCACACTTTGGCCGCGCCGCCAAGTGTTAAGTGAAAGCCGAAAGGCCCTACATTTCAGAGTAGGCGAAGCACCTCGAAGGCTCATTTGCATTTTGTACTTGTTGAGATGTTTCTCTGGGTCACATTTTCCTTCATATTTAGGAATTTTGGGAGAAACAAAGTTTTGTGGCATGGGAAAGCTACGAAGCTCCTTAAACAAGGGGGGGTTATCATCATTATCATCAAACTTATAAGACTGACACGGCTCGTCAGAATTGTTCCCATCTGTTAAAGGACGGGTTGGCTGTAGTGAAGTTCCACCTCAGCTTCTCCAATCCACCAGGTTCCGTCTCTCTTGTCTATTTCTAGGCTGAAGGGCCTGAACTTCTTGACTTTGCATGTACTTTTGTTGGCAAACTGTTTGATGTGTGGACTGATCCCTATTTCTATGCATTCGTCCGATCCGATCGAACACGCTTGCAAACCTCTAAGGCCGCTCTTCATAATCTGGGGGAAAGTTATGTCCTCCCACTTGGGCATCAACTGGGGGAAGAGTGTAGTTGGAAGTGTCGACTTCCATTTCTCTTTCAACTGAAGCCTCTCTTTGTAGATTCAAATGGGTCATCCGGCTTGGCTCCGCTTCAGTTCTTTGGTCATGAGCTGATTGTGGAGGATTTTGATGGGCTTGGAAACCTCCTTGATTTTGTACTTGCATGATGAGTTCTTTCATGACTGTGTTTTGGGTTGCAATAATCCTCATGTTAGTAGCCACGCGAGTCACTTCGGCAGTCAGTCGTGCAGCAGTTCTTCCGCCCCTGCGATATCGATGATGAGGCCACTGGTGTGTGACATTATTCTCTTCTTCCAAATAACATAAACTTAGTTTACAGCTTCCACTTGTTATTTCTTCAAGAAAAAATCTCCTTTTCAAAGGGAATACATCAACCAAATATTTCGATAAGCTTTTCTTTCGTGGGGATACTCGTGGTTACAGTAACGTTTTCATAGACAACGTCGATTTGTTAACCTCGAAAAATGGTCAGACACGAGGCCAACAGAACGAGACTCTACGCAAGCTCTTCCCTCTGCATTGTAGCACACCGTTAGTCACTCGTGGTCTTTTCCAGTGGGGATGGAAGCGGCCGCGCACTTCGACGATTAAGTCAGTATTTCAGTAAATCGAAATGTGATATCCGACGGTGAAGTGGTCACCGAGATATGGTTGAAAATGTGTGTAAATATAGTGAAATATTTCTTTTTTTAGAGTTAAAAGACTAGAATGCCAAGATCCGAATGAGGGACCCCTCCTTTATCATAGTGTGGTGTTATTTATACTAGAGAAAGGAAGAGGAGAACCGTAGAATGGTGGGACACGTGGTTTTGGATCTCGGATAGGTCATCTCTTCATATGCATCAATCTATCAATTTATAGGTGGCGGACATTAAATGATTTCTGACATAGCAACATGAGTTGACCGTTTGTAGCCAGTCACACGCCTCATCAATTAGTTTAAGGACTTGACTTTGGAGAGATCTCCTCATAAAAGATCTTGGCAGGCCAGGGGAGGTGAATGTGGGACGTAGCGGAGTACGGGCCTTTGCATCCGTCGTGTATAGCGGATGAGTTCGATTCTTCTACGAGAGCAGTAGCGTTTCGGTTCGGGGCATCAAATTCAGTTCATCCACCACGTGACAATGCAAAATTAAGTAGTGCAATATGTGGCAGATGATCTGGATGGACTAGGTGGAGGACCTTTGAAGGCCCGTAACACCACTGATAATAAATGGGTATTCAACAAAGAAAAAATCACTACAAGCAATGAAAGATACTGCGTTCTTTAAATGGGATAAACAAAATAACAAAAGCCAATAAGAGTATGGGAAAATTGAATGCATTAAAACCTTTACAGAGTGGGCTATTTATAGCCATAGGGCCCAATTAAATTTGCAACAAATCTGCTAACAATCCAATAGAGTAGGATTGTCCTAAAGACTATGTAGAAAATAGATAAAAGCTTTATTTATGCAAATAATTAATAATAAAATTTCTAACATAACTTTTAGCCTTTAACCAAGATGAACATAGTGACTTAATTGGAATAAATATTAAGTTTAATGCATGTTAGAAAGCAAATGAAGCTGGGAGGTCAAAATGCAACTTCACTTGAATGATTGACCAAAAGTATATATTTTTTGAGTTATGCTACATGTACAAAGTTGGTTGACAAAATAACATCTACACCAATCATTTTAAAAACAGATTTTTAAATCATTTGAAATCAACGGTCTGGATTGTGCCAACACACTGTATAATCCAACTTTTGTAACTCAACTTTGTACAAATAGCTTTATTGCTGCATGTGTAGGGATTTCCCTGAACACTCATACATGAGGTGTACAAATAGCTTTATTGATATTTTTTTACCTTAAATCAATGATCTTCTGTGTCACCTGTTTTTAATAGTGAGTTTGTATTGTTAAAAAGGGTTTCAATCTATTATTAGATTGTGTAAATAACTAGTTTTGAGGATCGGCTTTATAAGTGGGAGTGGTCCATACTGCTGTCTGGATGCCCAGTGGCATGATTGGGCGGTGAAAATGTTGTCTGCTCTGACATGGGCTAACACAGGGCTAATATGCATGTCATCAGTCATTCATTTCACTAGAAGAGAATGGACGAATATGTGATAGGAATGGGGAAGTTATGGGTGTCCATTTCAGTGAGAAAAAAAAGGTGGTTTTGAGGTAACAAAATCTCTAAAGAATCTTTCATACTTTATTTTATTTTTTAACTAGTGGATGGAGGATCAATAAAAAAAATTCAGTAATAAAGACACTCATTTTTGTCTTGGTGGACTTGCACTTGCTTACTCTTTCTTTGCCTTTTCTTGCACTGTCTTATAGTGATTGCTTTTTCTATTCATCTCCAGTAGTTTGATGAGCCCAACAAAAATAGTTTTATGTCTGTTATTTGCTTTTTCCTCTGACGTCTCTCTCTCTCTCTCTCTCTCTCCAATGATCTTATCTTCATCTACTTCCTATTATCCTCACTCCATATTCATGCCTCTTCTTTCTCTCTCTCTCTCTCTAGTACTAGTTATCCTCTCTTCTCCATATTTGGTAAAAACTAGAATTCCCACAAGTCTGTCTTGTCACCACTGAGGCTGAGGCCTGCAGTTTAAAGGTAAGACTGAGGAGTATTCAAATACTTTTTACCTTTTCCAGCTATAGCTTGTACCCTTATTCTTGTAAGCTTTTCAAGTACTATAGGTCTTGTTTATTGCTAATGATGAATGATTCTCTCTCTCTCTCTCTCCTCTCACCAGTACTTATTATGCTTTTTTCTCCGTATATAGTAAAACCTAGAATTCCCTCAAGTCTGTCTTGTCACAACTGAAGCTAAGGCCTGCAATTTAAAGGTACTATTGAGGAGTATTCAATATAGCTACTTTTTCTAGCCATAGCTTGGTTCCCATCTTCTTGTATCCTTTGCAAGTACTACTAGGTCTTGTTTTATCGCTAATGAAGTGTGATCCAGTACTGTAGATTCTTGTGAGTTTGCCAAGTTTTAATGGGTTTTTTTCATGGATTCTTGATTCTGTCAATTTTGTTTCTTGAGTTGCCAGTGGATCTTTGGATGTTGCTTAACTTGCTTGTATTTCTTGATTTTTTCCACGCCAAAGTTTAAAATCTTGGGAATTTGTTAGGGTGACTTCAAGTTCAATTAATCTTTTGTTCATCTTGCTTCCCTTATGGGAATTGTTTGGGTTAGTTAGAATTTTGCTGCTTCTCCTTTGTGACTGATTCCATAAGTGCACAAGATCACAAAAAAATGTTGCATTTATTTTCTTTTTACTTACTGTTAAAGTAGAAAGGTTTGTGCCTTCTTTTTTCCCCTTCCTGGTAGCGAAGTAAAAGACCAAACAGGCAAGGACTACATCTTTATCTGATATAGTTTTTCCTATCGTCTCTATTTTTGCTTTATGAATCAAATAGTTTACTAGACATTTGATGCTTCTTGAAACAAAATTCTGATATTTTATTTTATTTACTGTCATTCAAGTTATCATTTTCAACTATATTCTGGTTCCCCAAACAAAATGGTACACTCGTCGTACCTTTGATGAAAAATGAAAATAATCTTCACGTGGTGGGATACTTTTAAGTAAATAAGTTCGTTAATTACTTGACACTTGAGCAACTTTTAGACGAGGCGGTTCAACATATAGCGCGGACGATTTGTATTATGCCATTGTCAGATTGTCTAGTTTATAGGAACATAGAAATAGTTTCAATCACCAACAACTGTTCATAATTTATGTCCTTGTTTGACTTATGAAATGCATTTTTGAGATATGCCTTTACATATACTCGATTTACTTATGGATTTCTCTTCATTTCTATAATTTAGAGAATTATGTGGGTTTATTTTACTCAAAAGTATTCAAAGCAATGACTTAATGCTCAAAATGATCCATTTGGTTAGACGTTTTATGAGTTACAGTCTACTATCTCAACTAACATTGTTAATTTCGCATAATAGATTACATGGAACTTAGAAGATGGATGTGTTCTTGAGAGTGTCTTATTTGAAAACCTTTTTGAGCCACGAGTACCTCTTTGAATGATGTTTGAATATGTGATATAACTTCAGCAAACCGTCTATAACTTTAACCAAATATAGTAAAAGTTCGAGTTTCTTACACAATTATTACGAGGGCAAACTTTGAAACAACTAAACTTAACTCCTACGATATACCGCTTCTAGATTTTGATATTTCATTCTGATTGATGACATCCACGGAACTGCCATACTAGGAAAAAAAATTTGTCTCTTCATTTCCAAACTCTGAATTGAACCTGTTCAGCTGCCATCAGCTGCAATGTTCAAAATTGATAAAATCTTCTATATGCTAAACTCTAGTGGTCAGGGGTCCTAATCAAAGTTTTAAATTTTTTAGAAGCCCCAGGCTATGCGGGAAAAGTATTTTAGTTGTTGGATGATGAGGTATACCCCTCCAATCGATTGAGAAAACTTCAGTTGCATTGTGCAGCAGAAGCTCTAAGCAATTTTTTCTGTGGTGGAGAACTTAAGATTTTCAATATGTGAGCCTTTATATATGAAAGTCCTTATCTGGCATGGTCCTGAGTTATGGTACTCATGATCTGTTCATCTCTAAGCTTTGCATGATAGTCATTGGTTGTACTGGAAAAGCAATGGTTTATCGATCAGCTCACTTACTCGATTGAGGGACACGTCTCAACTCTGGTAATTGCCTTCAAAACAAAATTGCTGTCTTTTTCTAAAGCATTTGTTAATGCAATTTTCTTAGTTTCAGATGTCTTCCCCGTAGTCTACGGATTCTTATTGCCACTTGCTTCCTTCAATCTTAAAATTGTCCATGAAGCATCCGGGTTCTCCTACACATTAGCTATCACTTAGACGCACGATCAAATTCACATGAACTTGTATTTCTTGTTCCCCCAAGAGGTGTGACCCTCTTTCTCTAAGGAGTTTGTGTGCCATATAGCAAATTCTGGCACGTGTTTGATGCTCAAATCATTTTCGTGCTGCTTTTGCAGTGTTCACAATGAAACAGTAAATGACAGAATTTAAGAGAAGTGTTTGGCATTCAATGATACTTGGAAGCTTGAATGAGCTTTCCTGTAGATTTAAGTAATTTAAAGGTCAATGCATAATATTTAGTAATATGGCCTTCTTTCACTTGTTTGAAAGCAAATATGATACATGAAAGGTTTATCATAGTCATTGGGATATTTGTGCTTTTTTTTGTTATCCTAAGTTACAACTCATCCAGATTGAGTTTTATTTGACCGAAATGTGTTCTATGGATTAATCTACTTGTACAAAATGGTGTACAAAATAGTTGACCATAGCCGCCCCTCCAATAGGGGGCGCCAAGTGTCGATTTTGTCAAATTTTTTGTACTCATAGCTTGACTCGTGTTCTATAACAATATATATGAAATGGAATCTCACATCAAGACCTTAATTTGACAATTTTTACATGGGCTTGACGTCTATCGTAGGTTCAGTCGTATGAGAAGTTTATACTGCAATATGACTCATCAATTATCTGCAAGCGTACAAGTGTATGTTTCTGTGCTCTCTCCAATAGAGCCTTTCTTAATCATCAATCGAGTTATAGCAAACATGACTAGACCAGCCACGGTGTATGCATAGAACTGGCATAGCCAATAGTTATATGTTCCCCGAGTTGCTGATCTGATATCACTTGATGTTTGTGTTTCACACATGGTTGGATAGCGTTGTGGCCCCGGTACAGGTAACTGCAGACAAGACATGTTCATATTGCTACTAAAAGGTCAAAAACAAATAAAGTACAGGTGTCTGATAATATTTTAGATAAATGAAAAGAAAATAAATGTCTGATATCTCAGAGATAACTTTCATTCATGATTATAACACTGTCTAAGAAGGAGGACCTGACAGTTCAACTACCATTAATGTAACTTAGACTTGATGGATATTTGTCCTCTTTAAGGGCTTATATGCTTCACCCAAGAAATTTATGCTCACTATCCCTTTTGGTCACCTCCTCTTTCTATCCACCCAGTCAACCCCGTGCCCCTCCCCCATCCCTGCATTGTCTCTAGTTTTTCCACTTCATCGGTTTAGCAAATAATATGTTCTGTCATACTTTCAGTGAAGTGTGCATGAGATTATGTACCCCAATGTGTAATCTAAATTTGATGGCTGAATGCTTATATTAAGTTATTAACATTTAATACACTCCTTTTCTAGCAGCAGTTCTCCGGAGTATTGCTTGAGAGTAAATCAAACTTTTTACTTCACTAACATGAAGTCCCCGAATTTTAACCTTGAGTCTGAAGATGAATCTGAAGCCAGTAGCCAAGTTGCTTCCAATGTATCTATCCAAGAAATTCCTCCTGGTCATTCCAAGGAAACCAATGCCACTTTGTCCGGCCATACAGATCCGATCAGCCTTCAGAACGACTCGATGCCCGTTACTCTTGACCTGACACTTGGTTTCAACAGCAGTGATGC
Source organism: Fraxinus sp. D2006-0159 (assembly GCA_903798375.1). NCBI lineage: Eukaryota > Viridiplantae > Streptophyta > Magnoliopsida > Lamiales > Oleaceae > Fraxinus > Fraxinus sp. D2006-0159. The sequence continues at coordinate 5,793 of CAIGRQ010067501.1, read as the reverse complement.
TGAGTTGAACGGTATGGGCCAAACTAGTGGTGGTGCAGTAACTCCTTATCCTCCAGCAGTATCTAGAGTCTTCTCCTGTAACTACTGTCGGCGAAAATTTTACAGCTCGCAGGCTCTGGGAGGACATCAGAATGCGCACAAGAGAGAGAGGACACTTGCAAAACGGGCTATGCGGATGGGCATGTTAACCGATCGATACGCCAGTTTGGCATCTCTACCTCTTCATGGATCCGCATTTCGATCTCTAGGAATCGAAGCACATGCTTCCATGCATCAACAAGTTGTACAACAAGAGAGGCCTTTACATGGGGTAAGAGGTGGAGCAAGGTTTAATCACGGTTATTATGGGTTGCCTCAATATATGGAGGATGATGAAGTAGAAATGTACTGGCCTGGAAGCTTTCGACAAATTGAGGGACATAATGGCAACAATAATCTGGGGTTTGATTCAGGACAAAATTCCAACATAAATATTGTAGCAATGGTTCCACCTCCTCCAAGGACAGATTCCTCCTTGCCTGATCTAAATTTAAAATTATAACACAGTTTCTTTTTCATGTTTCTGTGCCATTTTCTTTAAACTTGCGACTTTATTTATATGTTATATTGTACAGGGAGATTGAGTATTAGAGACGAATGTCAGATTCTGATTTTCCCTCTAGTTTTGATATTTCTTCCAAACCTATATCTCTCAGTACTTCATGTATGAGATAATGCAATGGATATTAGATTTGCAGGCTGATTAATTTCTGCGCTGCAATTTGCTTAACTGGTATGGAAAAAAGATGAACTTCTGGTTAAGAATTCATTACTTCACAAGTATAACTTTTCATACAATTTTCTGAACTCTGATCTCCAAAAAGTCAATTACATAGATAATAGATTACATGAGGTCAAGGGTTGTTACAAGGGAAGAGAAATTTTGAATTTCCAGGCACAGTAGTCCATCTAAACCATGTCTTAAGTTTGACATCTCTCACTCGTGGGTAAATTTCACCGGTTGTCACTGAACCGTTATTTATAAAGAACCTCTTATATTTTATTTAACATACGATTTATCTATATATTTTATTTAACATATATATATTTTTTATATATTTCATTGTCCAATTAATTCAAATATGATTTCAATAATTTAAGAAGTAGACATTGAAATTTATAACTTATTAAATGTAATTATTATCAATTATTAATAAAGAATAAGTTTGGCTCTCCACTTTAAAAAAATTAAAATAGAGAATTTATTGAAACTTATTTTTAAGCATTAATCCCGTAAAGTGGAAAGCATATTGTAGTTAAAGAATCTTTTTAAGATGTTCTTTTTAGAGACTCTCCAAATCAGATTTTGAATTAGAATTGCTCTACAGATATGGCTACAACCTCCTGATAAAATCTTTACATGAGATCTTCCTCAAATCCTGCATCCACTGTATTTCAAAGTTATTCACAATATTTTCTTATCTTTAGTTGTAACAAACATTCTTGTACTGTATTTAAATGAAATGTGAATGAGATTACATTAAAATATCTGTTAATTCCTTTATGGTATCAGAGCACTAAAGCTCCTACGAACAAACATATTCTTTTCTTCCTTATGGCAAAAAATAACCAAAATCCAGTCTTAATCAATGCCAACCCTCCTGCACTACATCTTGTAGCCATTAACACTGTAGCTCAGCTTCATGTCAAACTTTCACCAAATAACTATCCATCCTGGAGAGCACAATTTCATTCCCTTCTATTTGGCTATGACCTTTTAGGATTTATAGATGGCAGCAGACCTAGCCCACCTGAAACCATTCACCAAAAAGATGCACCTGTTCCAAATCCTATTTTTCTTCAATGAAAGCGTCAAGATCAGCTTCTACTCCATGCGATCCTGGCTTCCTTGTCCGAAACTGTCATGTCATTACTTGTTTCCTCTGCTACGTCACAAGAAGCTTGGACTTGTGCATCAAGACTTTACGCCAATCGAGCTCGTTCTCGTATCATGCATTTGAAGGAACACTTCCATCTGATGACAAAGGGATCCAAATCTGTGTCTGAATATCTACAAACCATTAAACGTATTTCTGATGAGCTCTCTCTAATCAATGCTCCACTTGCAGAAGATGACTTAATCATTTTTTGCCTCAATGGTCTTACCTCAGAATTCAAAGAAATTTCAGCAGTTGTTCGTGCTCGTGAAAGCCCAAACTCCTTTGAAGAACTCCATGATAAGCTTGTTGAACAAGAAGAAGTTATCAAGCGTGAGTGAACTCGGCCTGAATTATCTCCCATAACAGCCAACTTTACAAGAGGTAGATCTACCAATAGCGACAACAACAACATAGCTTTAAATCATAACTGCAGAGATAACAACTTCCAACATCGTAATTCCAATCCTCATTTCAACAATTGTGGCTATCATCAGAATCAGAATTCAAACCGAAGTTACAACAACAACTGCAGAGGAAATCAACCACTGGTCACCTACAAATCTATGAGAAGCGTGGACATTATGCTCGTCACTGTCCTATTTTGAAAGACAAATTCTCTTCTCAACAGGTAATCATACTTCCATGAAAAACTCTCACTTTGGTTGGCTTCTAGATTCTGGGGCAAGTCATCATGTTACTAGTGATCTTGACAACCTTTCTCTTCACCAAGAATATGACGGCAATGATGATATCCTTATTGGAGATGATTCTGGACTCACCATAACACGCATTGGTTTTACCATTCTCTCTTATAATTTTGAAATTTTTTCAATGTTCTCTGTGTTCCTTCAATTCAAAAGAATCTAATATCTGTTTCAAACTTTTGCAAATCAAACAACTCGTTTATTGAATTCTTTCCATCTCATTTTATTGTCAAGGATCTCAAGACGGAGGCATACCTTCTTCAAGGCCCAAATAAACATGGTGTTTATGAATGGCCAAGGCAGAGACATAGTCAGATTTCAAAAACGAATGTTTTTGTTGGAGTGAAAGGCAGCATCACAACTTGACATAATTGTCTTGGCCATCTTTCCTCGAATGCTCTACATCATCTTGCCAAATCAAGTCTTTTACCATTAATATCAGCTTCTATGTCATTTAGTTTTCCTTGTAATTCGTGCTCGTGTAATAAGAGTCATAAACTGCCTTTTGGCCTATCATCTTTGAAGATTCGTGGTCCATTAGACATTGTCTACTCAAATGTTTGGGGTCCGCTCCTATCACTTCAATAAATGGCTTTCGTTATTATTATTATTATTATTATTAATTTATCATTTTACCAAATACACTTGGTTATATCCCATTTGTTTCGAGTTTGATCTTATGCAAGTTTTTGTTAATTTTAAAAATGTGGTTGAGCAATATTTTAAAACTAAACTTGTCACTTTGTACTCTGATATGTGTGGGGAATATCAAAAATTGCAGAGGTTTCTTTCTTCTCATGGTGTTCAACATCTCACCACTCCACCTCACACACCACAACATAATGGCTCTGTTGAACGATGTCATTGTCACATTGTAGAAGCTGGTCTCACTCTCCTTCATCAAGCTTCGGTTATCCTTTCTTACTGGTCATATGCTTTTCAAGTAGCCACATATCTTATTAATCACATGCCTACTCCATTGCTTAATCTTAATCACCTTTTGAATCACTCTTCCACTCTATTCCCAACTATTCTATGTTAAAAATCTTTGGTTGTCTTTGTTACCCATGGCTCCGTCCTTATACCAAACATAAATTAGAACCAAGATCTACCCCATGTGTCTTCCTCGGCTACTCTACTCAACAAAGTGCATACACATGTTATAATCTAGCTACACACAAAGTCTATATCTCTCGTAATGTTCAGCCTATCAAAGACGTTTTCCCTTTTTCCACAACTTTTCAATCATCTTCTTCCCAACCTGCTCATGCTATTTGGTCTTCATGTTCTTCTTCCTTAGCTTTACTTGACTCACCTCACTTTCAGGTACCACTCTCTCCTATCCCCGCTACTGTCCCTACATGTTTTACACTGAATGCCACATCTTCTCTTGCTGTTCCTACTCGTCTAATATCGTATGAGTCCATACCTACAAGCTTTGTACCTCTTCCAGCTGGCCTACGTATGCATCCTGTGACAATGCGCTCCCAGAATAATATTTTCAAACCCAAACTAAACATCCCATTCTTGTCCCTCTTGAACCCACTTGTGTCTCCAATACACTTCGTGTTCCTTGTTGGCGTGATGCTATGGTTGATGAACTTAATGGACTTACTCATAATGGCACCTGGCGATTAGTTCCTCACTTTCTTGAACATAATATTGTTGGTTTCAAATGGGTTTTTTGCATTTAAAGGAATCCCAATGGATCCATTTCCTGCTATAAGCCACGACTTGCTGCTAAAAGCTTTCATCAATGACCTGGAGTTGATTATCATGATACATTCAGCCCACTCATCAAGCTTACTACTATCTGTTTGATTCTTTCCATTGCATTAAGTTGGGGTTGGTCCATTCGTCAATTGGATGTCAACAATGCTTTTCTTCACGGTACACTCCATGAAGAAGTTTACATGACCCAACTACCAGGATTTATTGACTCCTCATTGTCTAATCATGTTTGTCGCCTACACAAGGCTATATACAGCCTCAAACAAGTTCTACAAGCTTGGTACAATGAGCTCAAGGCATTTCTTCTTCAATATGGTTTCTCCAATTCACAGGCAGATACATCTCTCTTTATTTATGAACATCATGGTTCCATGATTTATTTTCTTGTTTATGTTGATGATCTTCTTGTGACAGGAAATCATCCTACAAATCTACACTCTTTCACTAAGGCTCTCTCGCTCGGTTTTCTCTTAAGGATCTTGGTAATCTCTATACTTCTTAGGTGTGGAGATTCTCTCTACATCGAAGGGTCTCTTTCTCAGCCAACATAAATACATCTGTGATCTTCTTATCAAAAGAAAAATGGATGGTGCTAAAGATGTACTCACACATCTAATGATGGATCTCCATCTGTCAATGCTACAGAATATCGACGAATTATTGGTTCACTTCAATATCTGTCTCTTACTCGCCCAGATATCTCCTTCGTTGTGAACAAACTTGCTCAGTTTATGCACTGTCCATTGCAAACTCATTGGACAGCCACTAAATGTATCTTACGATACTTGAAGAATACTATCTACTTTGGTCTTCATTTGCTTCGTAATCAACCATTATCACTTTATGCTTTTTCAGATGCGGACTGTGCAGGAAATCTTCACGATCAAACCTCCACTAGTGCATACATCATCTATCTTGGTGGCAATGCTATATCATGGTCCTCTAAGAAATAAAAAGTTGTTGCTCGCTCTTCTATTGAATCTGAGTATAGAGCTGTTACTTCAACTGCTGCTGAACTTTCTTGGCTACGTATTACCACTGATCCTCCCACAATCTACTGTGACAATGTAGGAGCTACATACATGTGTGCCAACCCAGTCTTTCACACTCGCATGAAACAATTGATTTTCATTTTGTTCGTGATAAAGTTGTTGCTGGTCAACTAAGAGTGTCTCATGTCTCCACTCATGATCAACTAGCCAATCTTCTAACAAAACCATCGCCTAAACAACGACATTTCACTCTTCGATCCAAGATTGGTGTTTCCAATGGAAGCATCATCTTGCAGGAGCATGTTAGAGACTCTCCAAATCAGATTTGAATTTGAATTGCTCTACAGATAAGGCTATTGTTATATATTTATACAATAAATATAATATGTGAAAGAAATAATTAATTAAGAGAAAGTGCCCAACTGGTGAAAAATGTGAAATCTGTGT